>QLOD02167096.1:0-12421 GCA_003260245.2 Sideroxylon spinosum
ATGCTTCTGAATGGTGGTTTTTCTTATTCTTTCTTCTAGGGTTTATGCATAAATGATTTCTTTTACATTGATTTCAATTGAAAGTATTCCATTTCCGTTCTTTCTTCTTCGTACTTGCTTCGTAAGTGTTTTAAAACCTTTACATGTACTTCTTCTTCACCTTTTTTCCCATGTTATAGTCGGTTTCTTGGTTTCAAGTTGATCCTCCTCTTGCAAACCAAACTTCCAGTTCAATGTCCCAGTGACTTCGAACTTGATTTCAAAACCCTAGTTTAACATTTGTTTTACAAAAAAAGGTTTTCAAGTTAAATCTTTCGACCTCGCACCACATGCGTAGATGATAGGTTGAGTTACACACATATTTAGATCTATTTCTTCTAATTCATTACAAGAATAGGTTAAAACTAAGCATTTTCATCTGAAGGTAATTCACAAAAACTGTATTGTCTTTTGTTGGTGTTTTAAATTTAAATTAAAGTTTTACTCAAACATTATTCCCAACCCAATTTCGAAAACTTTGAAAGATTGATTTTTCTTTTTTATTTGTTTTTATTCTTTGCAAGTGTTTACGAAACAAGTTTTTCCAAAACCAATCACACACTTGCTCCATGTGGAGATGACCTAGGACTCACCTAGATTAAATTATAACCACTTCTTATACTTAGGAGAACAAAAATACCTAAATTGAGTGTGGTCACCATCAAAAACCATATTTCTATATCTAGTCTCTAATGCTATCTCTAGTCTGTAATGCTATCTCTCTTAGCAATTAATCTCTATTTATAGCACAATCTAATTGTTTAGAATGACCAAAGATTCCTTAAACCTAATGAGAAATTACAAAATTCTACGAAATCTTGCATAGTTTGAACAAGGGTTCAAACCATCCTTCCATACTTAGACAAAATTCAAAGGTTTAAAGTTGATCATTCCCTATTATTAAAAAGAGGGTGTGAATAAGGTGTGGTTTGAACCTTTATTTGTACCATGGCTAATGATGTAGAAAAATTTGGAGTTAAAATCTTAATCTATCATCTGTTGTTCGAACAAAGGTGCAAACAAGGAGTGGTTTGAACCCTTGTTCGTAGTACTTTTATGCCTTTGAAAACTTTTTGGCTTTCTGATGAATCTTGTTTTGTTGTGTGAACCTTAGATCAAATTATACCCTTAATATTTAGTTTCTTTGTCTCTTTTAAGCTTTTTTCCTACAAGTTTAAGAAAATATTTGTGAGAATGGTAAAAGCTTACAATATCATAATTTTATTCTTAGAATCTAAGTAACATTACTCAGCTTAGATAACTTGATTGTATAAAACCTATAATCGCACCTCTAGGAAATGGTCACATCATTAGACTAGCTTAGACATTGCTAGTCCCTAGCAATGCTTATAATAAACATGAGAGAAAAGAGGCAAATGTCAAGGTAGGTTCACAAAAAATGAGGGTAACATGAGAGATTATCAAACTAGGAAAAAAAAGAAGTACAAAAAATCTACTTTCGTAGGAAATCACGACTACACTTAGTATGTATAGCAAGCCTTTTTACCATTTCCTCTCATTTCCATCTCTGCGAGTTCGGTTTGTCTGCAAGACTCAATCCACCCTTATGTTCTCCCTAGTGGATGAGTAAAGTCTTGCGAAGGTTTGCAGTGATAATACCCACAAACATCTAGATTGATCTTATGAATGATACAATCCAATCAAGTAACTCATGGTTTAATTTCAATATCAAACAAGTTACATAATCCGAGTATTGCATATATCATCCTAATACATATTAAATAAATTCAAATCAACCACTAGAACTTAAGTATGCCAATTCTTATTATTCATTCACCTTAATCATCATACCTAACGATGTGACCTCGACTTCAAATCTCACCAAGTCATCCGCACACAAAGAATTCACTCAAGAAAGTTTTTCTCTAATAGTTCTTGTAAGAATACAAAGACAAAGATGTGTAATGAACCCAAACAAGACGTGAATGAAGGAATTGAAACATAGTGGATATCTTAATGCAAAACACTACTTTAACCCACATGAAATAGATTAATGCATCCATTAGTATCATTCCCCTAAAGTTCATTAGGTCTTTACTAAGTTATAGCTTGATCTTTGGGAATTGGTTAGACAATAAACGATAGTAAATTTCAAAGTGCAAGTCTAGGGATATCATGAAAGTGCAATAAAGACTCAACTCATTCCAATTCCTTTCATACACCTTAAATGCTAACCATGAAGTTTTATTGAATTGCATCATGTTTTTTTTTCTTGGGATTAAAAACAAATGATACTCGAGAAATACTAAATCTCATACTTATTTTCTTTCTTTCCTTTTTGCTTCATTTTTTTAATGAATTTCTCATTCTTTCTAGCATCTTCCTTTCCAATTTCAATCATCATCCTTACATTACCTATCTATACTAAACAATGATGCACTTAACATCCTATGACATGTAAGGTTTGCTTATATATATAAATAGGGCTAAAAGGTCATATATTTGGCTATAAAATCAAAGAAAATTCATTTTTTAGAGGCTTCAAATGGGCTCCAAAGGTAATTTAATCAAAAGAAAGGATAACTCTCCTATGATTTGAAAGATGGCCTAACATCACTCCCTAGGGTCACAATAACTCATAAGATGCATTGATACACTCATACAAGTCAATGTAGTGTCTTATGTGCATTAAGACCCAAGCAAGTAAGTGCGGTGAAGCTACTCAAGGACTAATGAGGTGAATGAAAGATAGAACATGAAGTGTATAACCCTAAAAAATAAGTATAAAGCTCAAAATCTCACAAAATAGGGTTTAAGCTAGTCTCCTTCTATGTCATAGCATACTCAAATAACTAAATCTAATGAACAACAATCCTTAACACAATCTCATCCAATGATCACAAAGGACATGTTCTTAAGGCATTCAGAAATTATATACTCAACTTGAATCATGCACCCTATTCAGTATTGAAATCAAATCACTAATTACTCTTTTGAACAAATACCAATGTAAAACAAAACAAATGAGACATACAAGGTCCAACTCATGCTAAGTCAAGCCAATCAAGCTCAATTGTACTTAAATTTTGATACACTTTTGATAATTTTTGTAATGAAAGCACAAATATCATCATGCAAACCCTACCCCCCAACCTAAATCATACATTATCCTCAATGTAAAAACCATGAAACAAATGTGGATGGGTAGTGTGAAGGTGAGCATGATGAAGAGCATATAACCATAGCCACTAAAGACATAATTCAATCAACTAAGCATAAGTAAAAGTTCAGTATGCACCCATTATTTAAACTACTTAGAGCATCACCCAATCCACCTCCAACATAGATTCCGGAATACTCCCAGCAATAAGTATATATAATCATTTATCAAAATGGAAGTGTAAGATTAAGGAAAAGATGAAGGATATTACCTCAAGAACTTCATTATTTGAAGGAAAGAAGAACTATAAGAACAAATTGTTAGGGAAAAAAAAGAAAAAAAAGGAAAACAAAACGAAGAAAATGTTAGCAAGTAAAGGGAATAAAAATAATTAAAGAAGTAAAAATCTAAAATAGTAAGAAATAAGAAAATAAGAAAGATAAAAATCTACTTCCTATGTACAAGGAAAATGTGAGATAAAGTGTCACCCAACACCTAGCCTATCCTAAGCCTTACCAAATGGTTTTATTGATGAAATGTTCTCTTCGAACCCACAAGGGACCGAAAATAGATAAACTTCAGGTGTATGTGACACCAGAGATAGTGTGGCTAAGTGGGGTCCATAACACTCCAAATAAGGCCCATAATGAAGGTTGAATGTGAACATGAGATTCTTTGATAAACACTCAACACGAAGAAAATCTATGTGTGCTACCTCTTTAGGATACTCTACCTCCTTCCCTACCTAAGTGTGGACAATCTCTGTTAAGTCCCTCACTAACCCCAAAATAATACTCTCAGGTAAGGTGAGATCAAGAGAAGAGAGGTGTGTATCACTTAGTAAGTGATATGAGTGAGACTGACTCAATATAAAACTCTTCAAGCCAAATGAGATTTAAGTCTCTTAGAATGAGTTTTAAGACTCTAAAGAGTAACCTGAGTGATTAGGGTAAGATGAGCATCATCCTCGGGGTGATAATAGGTAAGAAACATGCATTAGTTATGGGCTCCACACACACTAGACTAATGTCCATCGGCCTCTTAGAATGGGTGAATAAAATTACATGGTCAAGAGAGTTTGAGACAATTGGAGTCATAGACTCCTCCCTCCCTCTATCCTTTAAATTAGTGGTCCCTAAAGGTGTATCATCATCGAACAAAGTCCAATCCACCTTGAAAGTGTCAGCGGGTGATGTGGGGTTCGGACAATCAGTGTAAGTGTATATGGGCTCGAATGAGGTAACCTGAGGCAACATATTCTCAAAATTCTCACTACTTCCCTCAAGACCCTCTAAAGGAGTGTTGCTCGATGAATGCTTAAGGTCACAGGGAAAGGTTTCTATAAAAACATTAAGAAGTGTTTCTAAGTCAGAGCAAGACTCTGTGGCAGACTCTAAAGGTGGGACATGATATGCAAATGAAGTCTCATGATCATGATACCTAATCTCCATGATTGATATGAAGTGCGAACATATAGAGTCGACGTGTGATGGGATGTCACAAGTGGTAAATGCAATAAAATTCTCAATCTCTCTCTTAGGTCTTATGTTTTCAAAACAGGCCTCAAGATAGTGCCATGTCATGTTCAGTGTAAGATCAAGAATCTTATCAAGAGTATGACGTGTGTCTAGACACAAATCATGAAAGAAACAACTTAAAATTCACACTAACTCTAAATTATGGCTTGGTATGATTGTAAAATATTGTTATACCTTTCGAAACATTCATGGAACATCTCACCTTCTTTTTGATAAAAATAGTAATTGAAATTGGAGGATGTATGTCTGATAGATGGAGGAAAAGTCACAAAAAATGCATTTGACAAATCCTCTTAAGGCTACATAGGTGAATGAATAGCGTAGTACTAATCTAAAGCCACCTCATGCAAAGACATAGGGAAAAAATCCAACATAAAGGCATCATCCAAGGAACCATTAGTTTGACGCGTACAAGCCATCCCAAAGTTTTTAGGATAGACCAGTGGGTCCTCATGCTCATGCCCAAAATATGAAGGTAGTATATGTGTGTTTCTAGAACAAAATGTGTGCCATAAATTTTCTTTAGATAACCAACATATGGTTGGATGGTGTAGGGGGAACCATATGTACATATGCACTGAAATCCAAGTTCATCATTGAAATGTATAATTCAAAGAAAAGAAGTAAAAAAAAAGAAAAAGAATAGAAAAACTAAGCTAAAAATGCAAGTCAAACTAAATGCAATGCAAACGCACTAAATGGCAAACAAAAGCAATATGCAAGAAATGTAAAAAGAAAGTAAAACTACTAGGTAAAAGAATGGAAATTGGAGAGAATATTCTCAATTGCTTGAGATGATTCAATCCTAGCTCGGAATTGTGAGCAAACAAGTGCTCTCATCAGAAACACTGCCAAAATTGCGTCTAATCTTCTCTTAATGAGAGAGAAAGTAGATACAACCCAACTGCAAGGTAATCAGTTGTAGCAATTAAAAATTTATAAAATGGTTAAGTACCGATTATACCCATAAGAAGAGACTTAGTTAACTCATAATTCTTCTTTTCTTATTTAGTAGTTGTCACAAAATAGAAATGAAGGAAAATTGAGTTGAATTTTGAAAACAAAAGCTACCTAGGCATTTTTTCAAACACCTAGGTGGTGACACTTAAATCCAACTTAGAAACTTGTAATGGAAAATTTAATGAAACTAAAAAAAGCAATTATAAAAAGAACTTGGATCAAATCAATTCAAGTAGTGATTTCTATGGATTTTCAAAGAGAACAATGACTAATCAATTTGGTTGTAAAATCAAGTTCACTTGGTTGAGTCCCTAGATCAAACACTTAGAATGCAATAATCCATATAAAATACATGTTTTAGGAGGCAATCCACATATTAAATTCTTAAGATCAGGCATGAAAATTCAAACTAAGTAACTCACATATACTATAAATGGATTATACAATCAAGAGTTAATCAACAAATATCAATCAGTGGTTTCAAAGGATCCAAACAAACTAATCATCATCATTACAAATCAAAAAGAAAATTGAACATTGGAACTCATATTACCTTGAAAATTCACATACATCATCTGGTCTTCTTGATTTGAATCCAATCAAGAGAACTACTCAATCATCGAAGAAGAAAAACTTGAACTTGTATTAAAATTGGATATATGTTGACAAGAGGAATTGAAAAGCAAAATGAAATTCTCTCCTACTAAACAAGATCTAAACTATCTATCTAAAACTATATTTCTATATGTAATCCCTAATGTAATGTAAATCTATATCCATCAGTAATTAAACTCTATCGATAGGACAACTTATTTGTTTGGAATGACCAAAGAGTCCTTAAACCTAATGACAAAATTCAAAGTTTTGAAGTTGATCCTCCTTTGGTTTGAACCCTTGTTTGTACCATTTTCATGCCTTAGAAATTTTTTTTGGCTTTTTGATGAATCCTCTTTTGTTATTTGAAACTTGGTTTTAACCATACCCTCAATACTTCATTTCTTTGTCCTTTTTAAGCTCTTTTCCTTTAAGTTTAAGAAAATATTTATGAGAATGGTAAAAGCTTACAATGTCACCATTTTACTCTTAGAATCTAAATAACAATGCTCATTTTAGATAACTTAACTATATATTTTACCACACAATCACTTATCAATCCAGAGAATTCACTTGAGTAAGCTAGGCTCCAGAGATTGGGAATGACATAAGATTGGCTAAGCTGATGATTTTCAAGTTATGATTTTCTACAGACATATCTGACATACATCCTTCAATTGTCATCAATGATAAGGATAAATGTTAGAACATGTACTCTCATCACCTTTAACATGCTCGTGACGTATCTAATCATACTAACTGCATCACTCACTTCACATTAGGCTCCTAGGCTATTTAACACAAACTTAATCATTATCAATAGGAACTCAACTCTAATTGAGAGCTGAGTTTCTTTCTCAAATGATACTCACTCACATGTGCAAAGTACATCCTTGGAGCAAGGCTTCTTTTCATAGTTATGTGATAGGTGCTAACTGTTCATTCTCATCTAGAGTAAGACTCTTTTCACTAGTTATGTGCAAGGCATTAACGATTCTTTCGCATTTAGAAAGACACTTTTTCCTCCAGTTACGCACCAAGTGCTAACTGTCTCTTGAACCCTAGAGTAAGGCTCTTTTTCCAGTTATACGTAAGGTACCAACTATTCTTTTGCTTTGGTGCGAGGCTCTATTTTCAATTTAAGCACAAGGTGCCAACTATCTTTTATCATTTGGAGTGAATCTTTTCACAAAGTTATGTGCATGGTTCTAACTGCCATTTAGTCTCAAAGCTAGGCTCTCACAATATATATAATTACTTCTAACATTAACAAGAGAATTTAACCCTTCCTTATCCCATTTTAGAAGTGAGGCTCCTTCACACTAATGTTAGTCACTCCATCATACACGTAGCCTACCTTAGCCGATGATGAGGTTCACTATGCCAAGGTGAATAAGTTTGCCATCCACAACATTCTAAGCACACCTTCATCCATTGCACATTAGTACATTACATTTGCGCGAGACGTTGTTTTAGAGCTATGTTTACCTGATCCTTTCACTAGGTACGTAGGTAGTTCAAGTAGATAGCTAGAGTCTAGTCACCACAATCTTCATAGATCATATGCGTGAGGTGCTAACTTAGACTTAGAGTGAGGCTCTTGCATCTGCATACTAGTTTACACCACATAAACACATAGTTTGGACCACTTTAGGTCTAAACTAGGTTAACCTAATCCCTTCACTAGATACATAGGTAGCTCAAGTAGATAGCTTAAGTTCGGTCACCTCGGTCTTCATAGACTCTCTTTCAATGTAGATTTCCTTTCCAGCACATACACACTCATGTAGATGGAATATGTAAATCCATATGCCTAATATAATATAGATTCCTAGTCTAAACCTCATCCTCAATCGCTTAATTATCCTTTAACTTGCATTTAAAGTCAAACCAGTATATAGAAAACCCCCTAAGGTGCATCACTAGATAAGTAGGTTTTGCACCACATTTGTATGCATGAGCTAGGCTCGGTCATCTCGCATTTCATACATCATTTTCATTTGTAGGTTGCATACTATGATTATCATAAATTGGATATTATATTATGAGATCCTGGCTGCAAACAGTGGAAAGAGACTCTAGATATCTTAGGTATTTAGGCGTAACTATTTTCGTGCACAGCTAAACCCTCAGACCTACTATCTTTGATTGCACAGACTAGTTAAAAGAGTCACTAAAAGGCCATTTTTCAACATATTTTTGAAAACATAATTAAACTATTTTATATTAAAATCAAAATTAAGGTTTCTCGATAGACCCAGTCTAAAATGTCCAGTGATTGATTACACTTGAAAAGTGTAATTATAAATCCCATAACGGAGCCTTAGAAGTATGCATTGTTTAATAAATTCAAAAGTATTGTTAATATTTTTCACTTATTTGCTATGTTCTTTTCAATGTAGAAAAGAAGAGGAAATAATCATCATTAGTAGTAATGAAGATGAGGAAATCAACAATAACAAGCCCTTGGTGTCCACGCAAAGAGTCCCTATTCAAACTAGAGCAAGGACAAAGAGAGAAGAACAAAGCAAGAAGTTAGAGTAGGGGATGGTCTGAACCATCTCCTAGCCGATTTGGACCATTGTAGAAAAGTTCAGAAGGAGCAACCACATTGTGGTCCGGACCGTAGCCATAAGCGGTCTGGATCATTGTAAAGATATTTGAAAATGTAACACACTATGGTCCGGACCGTAGCTTCGGGTGATCCGAACCACTGGGCAACTTAGGGTTCCGTTTTTGTGGTTTTTAGGGTTTTGTAAAAGGTTTTATAAATGAAACCCTTAGGGGATTGTTTTAGGGATCCATTCTAGCCGTCGTTAAAAATATTTTCAGAGAGTTTTCTTTTATTTTCTTTCACTTATTTTCATTGTTCTTAAAGGTGTTCTTTTGTTTTCTTGGATTATGTTTCTGTTCTTTCTTCTTTGTACTCGCTTCGAAAGTGTTTTATAACCTTTGCATATACTTCGTCTTTACCTTTTTCCTATTTTAACTCTAGAATGGACGTTTGTTCTTTTTTCGTCTAGTTTTGTCTATGATTCTAATATGTTAGGCTAAATTTATCTTGGTTTTAACCTATGAATGTAATGGAAAAGGAGTAGATAGATTCAAATAGTATGTGTTTTTAAAGTAATATATTTTTTATTTAATCGTAAAACTTGTTGATTCTAGGTTTAAACCTAGAAACGAATCACCCATGTTATAGTCAGTTTCTTGGTTTCAAGTTGATCCTCTTGCACACCGAGTCTCCGATTCAATGTCCCGGTGATTTCGAACTTGATTCCAAAACCCTAGTTCAACATTTGTTTTACGAAAAAGGTTTTCAAGTTAAATCTTCCGAGCTAGCACTACATGTGCAGATGATCGGTTGAGTTACACACATTCGGATCTATCTCTCCTAATTCATTACGTGAATAGGTTAACAATAAGCGTTTTTGTTTGGAAGTAATTCACAAAAATTGAACTGTGTCTTTTCGTTAGTTCTTTTAAAGTTTAAGTTAAATTTTGTTTTAAATATTAGTTCAAACCAGATTTCGAAAACCTCAAAAGATTGATTTTCCTTTTTATTTGTTTTCATTCTTTACAAGTGTTTACAAAACGAGTTTTTCCAAAACCAATCACACACTTGCTCCTTGTGGAGATGACCTATGACTCACCTAGAATAAAACTACGACCACCTCTTATACCTACGAGAACAAGCACACAAATTGGGTGTATTTAGTGGTGATTTATAGTCTCTACATTGAATCCTTATTTTCAAAATTAAAACATATTTTTGTCATTTGGGTTATCTCAAACCCGTGCAAATCTGGTCACAATATGTCGTTTAGAATTTATTTATTAAACAATGTAAATGGCTCTTAAAATGATGCACTGTATTCACATGTGTGAAGCACTCCAACCTTGAATATAGACTAACTACCAATAACCTATGCCAATGCTGCTCTAAACAAAATTAATATTAAATTTATTATATAGTTGAAACTTTGGATGAACAGTTCAAATTGAAAAAATTATGATAATCCCTAGGTTTTAATTTTTAATTTGTTTTCCAAAACTTGGCCCCAGCTACTATATGTGTTTTGGTCTTTCTCTCTCTCTCTCTCTCTCTATCGAGTTAATTTTTGAAAAGTATAAAAAAATAAAACACAAATTATGATGTTTTAATTTGGGAGATTCAACTCCCTAGAAACCAAAATTGAACTAAATTTAAGTTGGCAGTTTTTATTTACAAATGATCTCTCCACCCTTTAAATATGGTGAAATTTAAAATGCTTAAATCGTTTTGTTAGATAGATGATAGTGGGGTCCATTAAAATAAGAATTGAGTGAGAATTTAAAAATGTAAAAAAGATCTAAATGATTAAATAAAAGAAAAAATGATTCATAACCGTTGGATCTTAGTTTATGAGAGGGACATTTTCAAAACCCATCCTGTTTTGTTATACAAGTATAGTCAACCTTACGAATTTAAATTTAAAATTAAAATTTAGAAAACAAATCACTCTTTATGTCTAATTTTTTTCAAATATTTATAAAAATAAAAAAATAGAATGACGAATATAAAGAGTGCCATATTGGATTTTATAATAAATTTTCAATTTATTTTATAAAAATAACTCAAATAGAAATATTATCATTAATCATATGTGCTTTAAAAAAAAATATAGTAAATGTGATTAATTTAAATTTAGAATTTGGAAATATGACTACCTCAAACCTAATTAATATTCCTTTTATTTTGTTCTTTTAAATTTTAGAAATACTTAGAGTTGTTTTTTCTGTTTTTTTTTTTTTTTTTTTTGTAAGTGATACTAAGAGTTGTTATCATAAGAAAAATAACCTAATTATAATTTAAATTTTTTTTTTATTTGTGTTTTTTAGGTCATCTCTATTTTTTATCTGAATTTTTAATTTAATTACTATTGTAATTGAAATATATAAATTTAACAATTATATTAAATTTTTAAACAAAGTGCGTCCCTTTTTTGGACCGATGAGTTTTTTTACATTTATTATTTACTAAAATGATATTGCACAATTTTAGTGCTTTTATAGGCAAAAAAACAAATGAATTTGTTGTGTTTTGGCGATGTGGGATAAGGAAACAAAGGTTTTGTGAATATAAATCTTAGTCATTTTTTGAAAAATAAAACTCAATCTCAACTTTTGGATATTAATTTGTGAGAGAGACATTTTTAAAATATGTTGTGTTTTATTATATAGATTAAAGGCATGTTCGTTCCAGGCGTAACAAATATTGTAGTTAGTTCTATCAAGGGCAAGTTAAGATTTGTTAAGATGTTTTGATTTTTCAACATAGAAGAATGTACGGCTTGATACATAGGTGCGAAACATTTCTATAGTAGTTGTAAAGAGATTTTTTGGTAAAACTTAAATTAATGATCAATAAATACGAAAGCCTTGAAGTCGTTGTTGTTAGGATTTAGAAAAATAAAGAAAAGCATACAAGCACAACACAAATCAATTTATGTGGCTCGACAAAATTGTCCATGACCACAACCAGTAATCCAATAGCATCCATTATATCCAAAAATATAGATTTACAATGAGTAGGCTAAACTCTCAACTCAAACCACCTTATCTGGCTCTCCCTCTCTGCTTATAGCCCTAAATCCTTGTATTTTCAGACCAAACTGGTGGGTGATTCCTATACCGCATATTTTTTCTTCCCACCTTCTCAATTTATATTAATTTAATGGATAAAAAATGGTACAAAAGGTTAAATGAAAAATATTTAAAAGTAGTTTTTCTAATTTACTGAAGGTGGCAGTTGGTTTTCAATTTCCTCCATCAAAGTGGGTGGACTTTACATAACTGAAAAATTACACCCTCTACCTAACATGGGTGGGTATGTCACGTCCAATGCAATCCTCGAGCATGATTTGCCTCCTACTAGTAAATTTTCTTGGAGCTACCTTTTAGGATGTTTTACTGTATCTGCACTTGTATTGGTTACAGTGCTCTGCTAAAGATGTGTTCCAATGCCATTGGCTACACCCCTAACAATACTCAACTGTGGATATTACACCCTCTCATATGAGGTGTTTGCATTCTCTCACCTTAGTGCCCTTCATCAGTGACCGCCTGTAAAAGTTGCAGTTACAATTAACCCCCAAGTGAAAGGGTGTGCGGTGTAGTTTTACCTGGT
>QLOD02167104.1:0-12421 GCA_003260245.2 Sideroxylon spinosum
TAAGTGCAATGAGAGATATTATTGTGCGCTTTTAAGGAGATAATCAGTTGATGCAAATTAGTGAATGCCACCCCATATATTTACCGTTGCATTATGTGTTACTATTCCCTCATGGTTAACTTGGATGGCACATTGAGATGAAATTATGGGATGTTAAACATCATAGGGAATAAGAAAAAAAAATTACTCAATTGCATTATTATGGTCATCGTTTGTTTCAATATGGTGCCGAGTACTTGACAATTTTGAGAGGGCAAAAATTGTTTCGAGAGTTCATTTTGGATGCTTGGGCTTCAATAGAGCAAAATCATTTACCTTATTACAGACTCAATTAAAGGACACTTCATGCTGAATTATATAAAGATCTTACTGGTTGTATGTTTGATGGAGGTTAACCAAACCAGATTGGTAAATGAATGATTTTCCGTCTTCTTTCACTAGTAGTGCTAGAAATATGTTTAAGATCTACCAAGATTCAATGGACATTACCCGTTTCAACCAATTTCTAGATCTTTTTCTGACTATGATTGCTAACCTTAGATGGCTAGAAATTACTAATGCATTGTTGTCGTATCAGAAAGCTTTTGATCGACAAGATCTGGTTACACGTGTTTTTGAACTGAAAAGTAATGCATTGATGAAGAAGGTTGAGAAATAAAATGTCTTTGGTATAAAAATAGCTCAGGTGGTCACAATAGAATTCCAAAAACAGTGGTTACCTTATGTGTGCACTCCTATATTTCATGAAAGACAGAGCAAAATTAGAACATGTGCTCAGGTGGACAAAATTATGTGTGCTGAATTTCCAGATCCAGATGATCCTATTCTTTTTGAAACAATTTTAAGTTATATGGTACATGGCCCATGCGGCCCCGAATCTCTGCTAACACCATGTATGGAAAATGGTAGATGCATGAAGAAATACCCTCAAGATTTTGCTATGACCATCACTATGGATAAAGATGGATATCCAGTATATCGTCATAATAATAATGGACGAGAGTATATTACTGCAAATGGAAAAACAGTTGCTAACATAAATGTTGTAGCATATAATCCATATCTTTCTCGAATGTTCAATTATCACATTAATGTCGAAGTTTGTGCGTGGTTAAGGTGCGTCAAATACATTAACAAGTACATATATAAGGGGCATGATTGGATAACAATGGTTTTAGGAGGAGTGGGTGAATCCAACAATATCTTGATGCAAGATATATTGGTTGAATAGAAGCTCCATGGTGAATTTTTGGGAATTGATGTCCATGGATAGAATAAAATCTAGAGATACAGCACAGATGACTACATTAACTGCATTTTTTGAATATTGCTCAGCAAATGAAGGCACATGCTTATACTTACCTAGAGGTTCCACAACATTTTGTTTGGAATAAGACACAAAAGGATATGGACTCATGTTTGCAATTGGCCGGATGTACTTTTCTAGCCCCAATGAAGGTGGACGATTCTACTTGCGACTGCTTTTAACTATTGCCAAAGGACCAATGTCATTTGAGTTCTTACGCACAGTAAATAATGTCTTACATGATACATTTAAAGCGGCATGTGTTGTAAGGGGATTGGTGGAAGATGATAATGAATGGGTAAAATGCATAGAAGAGACAGCAATCATGAAAATTGGATACCATTTGTGGCGAGATTTTAGTATTATACTCACACATTGTTTTCCTTTACATCCATATTTATTGGGGAATAATTTTACAATGCTTATTTGTGATGATTTGGCACATAAATTATGTACTTTATTTGATATTCGAAGTTTGACGAAGTATCAAGTTGAAGATTATGGTCTTTATTTGCTTGATGAATTATTATAAGAATCAAGCAAGAGTTTAACTAGCTTTCTCCTATGCTGCAACTTGTTGAAAATTGGAGTATATGTGCTAGGCACAGATTGATTTGGGAACATCGTCAGTTACAAAGGGTTGCAGAACAAGTAGATTCATAGCTTCATATCGACTGTCTTAATGAGAGATAACATAATGCTCACAGTGCAATAGCTTCTTCAGTGTTTGAGAATAATGGAACTACCTTCTTTTTGAATGGGGAAGCTAACACGATATTTTTGTATAATACAATTGCTACAAAATGTCGCAGCCTTGGACATATAGTTAATACAGTGGCTTCTTCAGGTATCGTATCTTTATTGTTGGTTGGCGGTCGAACTGTACATTCAACATTCCGTATTCCATTGGACATTCTTGATGATTCAAACTATGGATTTACAAAACAATCTATTCATGCTGAGTTGTTTAAATTCGCCGAATTACTGATATAGGATAAAGTTCCAATGCAACACAGGCATGGTGTTGAGGTAGATAATCGGACTTTGCAAGATATTTGTAATAATAATAAACCATTTAGGAGTATCACTGTTGTTCTCGGTGGTGACTTTCAATAAATTTTACCTGTTATACCAAAAAGAATTCGTGAAGAAATTGTTGCTGCATCGTTAAGGCGCTCCGTGCTTTGGAAAATGTACAAGTTCTGACCTTAAGTTTGAATATGTGACTCAATGCTTTAGAAAATGAATCATTACAATTTTCAAAGTTTTTGAATAAGGTATTATATATATATATTTATTATAAAAATTATGTCAAATTTTTAATAAATTTACATTATTGTAAATGCTTTTAATTTAATTGTTTATTTATTTTATTCTAGCTTGGGACAAACCTCACAGATAATGTAAAGTTACCTTCGTCAATACGCAGGTGTCAGAATATTGAACATTTAATGTTGATGGTTTATCCATTATTGAATATGAAGGGTATTGTTACCCCATTCTTTCTTAATGAAAGAATAATTTTTTCTGCATGAAATGACGTTATCAATAGTGCTGCTTTGAATGTATTTCCAGGCCAAACCATTACGTAATTTCGGAGCAGACAAGTTATGCACAGATGAAAGTAATCATGTCCCTAATAACCAATATTCAAATGAGTTTTTAAATGCTCTGAATCATTTAGGATTGCCCCTTTTTTAAGTTGGACCTTAAAGTTAGATGTTCGATCATATTATTAAGAAATATTGCTCCAAAAGATGGTCTTTGCAATGGCACACGGTTGATAATTATAAAGTGTGTAGATCATGTAATTAAGGCTCAAATCCTATCTGCGGATAAATTCAGCAATTCCGTTTTCATACCATGAATCTCTTCAACACCATCATCTTCAAAAATTACTATTAAAATGACTAAGTGTCAATTCTCCGTTAGGTTAGCATATACTATAACAATGAACAAATCACAAGGCTAATCTGTGAATTTTGTTGGGATTGACTTGCCAACATCGGTTTTCAGTCATGCCATATAATAACTTGAGAATTTAAGTTTTTAAGTATATATACACATATACATACACAAATAAATTAAAAAAAATAAAATAATATATATATCAAATGGATAAAAAATGACAATTCAACACATTTATATACATACACACACGTGAGGCTTAAGGAGAGGAATGAGCATTAAAAGCTCAATTTTATCACATGGCCACGTAACCATTTGAATTGTGGTGAAAGTTTTGCTGGCAAAAATCAAAGTTGCTTGGTAATCATTTCTTAAGCTAATATATATAATTAAGCTTAAGTATATGTAGGGGGAAGGAGAAACCGAAAAAGGGAACGAAAGAAAACCAGCAAAAGGAAGAGAAAGGGCCACGAAATATATATATATATATACCTATGAAAGTGATGATGTGATATTGGTGCGTTACTATGCTGAGATGATAATAACAGAAAAAAAAAAGAAATGTGAATAAAATTGTAATGTGATGATTAAAAATAAATGGAAGATAATAACTGATCTCTTTTACACATTATACTTTACTGAGTTGAATGTGTGATGCAATCACTTTATGCGCATACATCTCAAATTTTATTTTCCATTTTTTGTGCATACCATAGATGTTTTTATTATGCATCAACAGACCCTGACGTAGGTGCATACATTGGTAATTTAGATAGACAGCCTGGGAAAACTTAACAGCAGCATTGGAGTAACCTTTAGTGTGAAATATTTGGGACTGTAAAACTTATTTTGTTTATTTGACACGGTTGTAAGGCCATAAGGCCAAGATTTTATTTTAAATTTTAGCGAGACCGAGACTTAGCTGTTATTACTTCAGTTACTCACTTGAATGTATGCTCTTGAGTAGATGTATTTGACTTGAGTTAGGGTTTGTGTAGTTACTATAGATGGTTTGTGACTCCTCCACTCGCTCCTCGGGTCATGAGATTTGGGGTGTGACAGTTTGGTATCAGAGCCTAGGTTTAGAATACCTAAGGACCATGGGAAGTAAATGCCCTATGTTAAAATTTTTAGGAATATCTGAGGTCTCATATAAATTGTATTTTTTAATAATTTACTTAATAGTAATCTTGTTTATAAAATTTGATCGTAGGATTGATTTGGATTCTCTCTATTTTATTTTAGGAAATGGCCAACCCAAACTATCTAGGACAGCAGGGTTTTGTGAACCCAACCCCTAAGATAATATGGCCTGATCAGGAGCTTCTTATCCATATCAACCCAGAAGTGATGTTTAATCTGCCTGCAAATGTGGGCCCCATATATCCCCCTGAAATTAGCCTGCCCCCATATACTGTCCTACAACCCATAATAATTCTGCAACCAATACCCACCACAGTGTACATTAATGCGGGAGAACAGGAAGGGAGCACCAGGGACAACGCGTCGAGCACTGGGGTTAGAAATAGACCTCAAGGATACCCTAATTACCAAACAAATGGGGCATTCTTAGCTATGAAGCCCTCCCAGCCCACCAAGATGCTACTCTTGTGGCTAGCTTGGCCATATATGCAGATTCTGTAGAAATAATTAAGATGGCGTAGAAATGACAGAAAAGTTAGCTCTTATGATATAGTGGGTAGTTATCTCATAGTTATAGTAGGGGAGAAGAGAAATTTTGTTGTATATTATCTCTCTCCCCACTAACTATTCTGTAGAATATGTGGTTGTTTTATATGTGTATAGATATATACATTTTTACTATGTATATATATCCGAGAATTTGTTCCTCAACTCTAATGTCAAATATAAGTCCCTTTTCATTTAATTTAATAGGTTTAAAATGTATTCTTGATAAAAAATTTTAAATTTCGATGCCTTGGATTTATTGATGGGATATTTCAACATAATATTAAGTTATAATTTTGTAATAGAATACGCCACCACGTAGAGGGCGAGGCTGAGGCCTCGGTCGAGATAGAGGCCGAGGTCAATGTGGAGGTCAGGGTAGAGGTAGAGGAGTCTCTATAATTGGAAATGATATGCCTGGACAGTCAGAATAGGAGTCGCACCACAGTGTGGTAGTCGAAGTCCATCCCGGGATCCAGCAGGAGGTTCCAGAGGGAGAAAGGCCGCACACTCCGCAACCGGGAATTCCGCAACCTACCACAGTGGATGTAAGAGCAGTACTACAGCAGTTAGCCGCAATAGTAGCAGTATTGGCGGGAGGCGTTAGAACGGATTAGCAACCATAATTACAGTCTGACCCTAACAACTTGGAGAAATTCCGGAGGATGAAGCCTCCCACCTGTGATGGTACAACAGACACAGATATGGCCGAACGATTTTTGGATGAATATGAAAAAATTTTAGTAGCCATAGACACTACTGATCACCCGACACGGATTACTTTGACAACTTTCCAATTGGTGGTATGAGAATCTGGGTGGTGAACTAGTGTGAAGGACTCCAAAGGGTTAGCGGGACTTACTTGGGATGAATTCAAAAAGAGATTTAGGGATCATTTCTTTACACAATCATTGCGCAATGCAAAAAAAGAAGAATTCACCAATTTGATACAAGGATCTATGTCGGTACTGGAGTATGAAAGAAAATTTTCAAATTTGTCTAAATATGCACCAGAACTTATTTCTACCATGCACCTAAAGTGTAGAAGATTTGAGTGTGGATTGAGGTCAGCTTTGAGGAACAGAATGGTATTGTTGGGATTAGAGGATTTCGAGGTCCTGATAAATAGTGCCATGACTGTAGAATGAGATATGAATGAAACTAGGAGCATTCAAGAAGGTCGTAAGAGCAGAAATTCAGGAGCTCAACAAGAAGGGGGGAAAACTTAAGAGACAAAGAGATAACTTATCAGCCCCGTAAGTTCAACGTTCATTTCAAGAAAGTACTGCATCTACTCAATCCAGAAGATCTGATAGGGTACTTCAAAGGTAATTAATTTGTTTTAATTATAGAAAATGGGGTCATAAGGATACTGAGTGTCCCTGGGCCAAGTGACAGACCGGACCCTCAGGTATGATGGGAAATACGTAAAATAAAGTCTGTTACGATTGGGTCAAATGGGCCATATTTAGTGGTTTTATCCACAAAGGTAAGGAGGCACAGAAGAGAGAACTTATCAGACAGGTCAGTCTTTTCAGAGTAGCCCCCTTCGACATCACATTCCGTTCAGTAATAGCAACAAAGCTTTGTTCCTCAGTGAACAATACAAAGTGGAGTACAACAGCAGGGAAGGCCAGCTTAGTAAGAACAGAGAAGTAGTAGACTGCCAAACACACCGACACAAGGAATAGTCTTTATAGTGGCACCACAAGAAGCACCAGTGGAACCAATCGTGACTAAAGGTACCTTTCATGCTTATTCTTCCAAGGCCACTGTACTTATTGATACTAGAGCATCACATTCATTCATTGCTGCTTCAATTATGGCTGCATTGTAATTAAATGTGCATGATTTAACTCCACCCTTACGTATTGAAACACCTATGGTGGGATGTTCTTGGTTGGTAAAGGCGTGTAAAGAATGCGAATTAGTAATTAAAGATAGCATTGATGATTGGAAGTACCACTTAGTGTTTAACTTGATCCTATTAGAAATGAAGAGCTTTGATATTATTCTTGGTATGGATTGGCTCGTATCGTACCAAGCAATGATTGATTACTCTAAGGGATATGTGACATTGCTTCCCCGGAATGAGATTGAATTCATTTCCTTGCCGACCGATAAGAATCCCTTATCTTGCTTCTTTTAGATGGACATGGATGAGTGGACTTATGCAATCTGTTCGCCTATATGGCGGTGGATGAAGAAGAAAGCCACAGTAAGATAGAACTACCTAAAGTTGTCTGTGAATTCCCAGAAGACATTTCTGGCCTACCAGTTAAGCGAAAAGTGGAATTTGGTATTGATCTGGTACCAGGTACAAAACCCATATCCATTCCACCGTACAGGATGGCACCAGCAGAATTGGTAGAACTAAAGAAACAATTGGAAGAACTACAAACTAAGGGATTTATCGGGCCAACTACCTCACCCTGGGGTGCGCCGGCATTATTTGTAACAAAGAAGGATGGAATGTTAAGAATGTGCATTGACTATCAGAAGTTGAACAGGGTGACCATCAAGAATAAGTATCCCTTACCTCAGAATTGATGATTTGTTTAACTAGTTGAAAGGATCATCCGTATTTTCAAAGATCAATTTAAGGTCTGGATATCACCAACTAAGGGTGAAGCAGGAGGACATTCATAAGACGGCTTTTAGAACTCGGTATGGCCATTACAAGTTCCTGGTAATGCCATTTGGATTGACTAATGCTCTAGCTGCATTTATGGATTTAATGAACAGGGTGCTTACAGATTATCTGGACAAATTTGTGGTGGTATTCATTGATGATGTGCTAGTATATTCTAAATCAACGGAGGAACATGGAAGACATTTGAGGATGGTATTGCAAACCTTAAATGATCATCAATTGTACGCTAAATTAAGTGTAAATTCTGGCTTAAAAAGGTAAAATTTCTTGGACATGTAATTTTCGAGGAAGGGGTGGTAGTAGATCAATCCAAGGTCGAGGCAGTCTTAGAATGGCCAAGACGAAAGACTATATCTGAAATTTGTAGTTTTCTGGGATTGGCCGGTTACTATCGAAGATTCATATTTGACTTTTCCAGGTTAGCCGCTCCTTTGACCAGATTGACCCGGAAAGGAATTAAGTTTAACTGGGGCGATGATTGTGAGACATCATTTCAAAAACTCAAGAGGAGATTAACTACTACACTAGTTTTGGTAATTCCAGAAAGGGGCGAAAGCTATTCAGTGTATTGTGATGCCTCACGAGAAGGACTCGGATGTGTACTTACGCAAAATGGCAAAGTAGTAGCTTATGGTTCTAGACAATTGAAGATTCACGAGTAGAATTATCCGGTTTATGATTTGGAGTTGGCAGCAGTGATCTTTGCGCTAAAGACTTAGAGGCACTACTTGTACGGTGAAAAATTTGAGGTGTTTCAAATCATAAAAGTTTGAAGTACATCTTTACACAAAAAGATTTGAATTTAGGGAAGAGAATGTGGATGGAATAAATGGAAGATTATGATTTTGAATTATAGTATCACCCAGGTAAGACAATTGTAGTTGCTGATGCTCTTAGTAGAAAGGTTCGTTACAATTTTGCTCGTGTCACTGCCAAAGAATAGGAGATGATGGAAAATTTAGGAGAGTTTGATCTTGAACATAGGGATGAAGGTGAACAAGTGGTGTTATATACTTTGGTTGCCCAGCCGGTCCTGATGAGTAGAGTAATCGAAGCACAAGGGTCAGACAAAGAAACAGAAGATGTTTGATTGAAACTAGAAGAATCAGTTGAAATGTCAGGATGGAACATTGGCAATGATGGTGGATAAGACATCAGGATAGAATCTTCGTACCAAAACCAGTACCAGAGGATGCCATGAGAGAATTCCACTATTCTCGATTGGCAGTACACCCAGGTAGCACAAAGATGTATAACGATTTGAGGCCTCAATTTATATTGGATCGGAATGAAGAGGGATGTAGCAGAATTCATCAGCAAATGTCTAACTTGCTAACAAGTTAAAGCTGAACACCAGCGACCAGCCGGACTGTTGCAGCCATTGCCAATAGCTGAATGGAAATGGGAGAATATAGCTTTGGATTTTGTGGCAGGATTGCCAAAGACCAAAAAGGGTTATGAAGCAATATGGGTGATTGTGGATCGTCTAACAAAGTCTATTCATTTCTTACCTATTCGAAGAACAGACACAATAGATACTTTGGCCCAATTATACATCAAAGAGATTGAGAGGCTTCATAGGACTTTAGTGTCTATTGTGTCAAATCGGGATTCTCACAGTACTACTTATCATCCTCAGATATATGGGCAATCCGAACGCACAATCCAAATTTTGGAAAACATGTTATGTGCTTGTGTGTTAGATTTCAAGGGAAGTTAGGAAGATCATCTACCATTAGTGGAATTTGCGTACAATAATAGTTATCAAGCCAGTATTGGAATGGCCCCATTTAAAGCTTTGTATGTTCGACTATGTAGATCCCCTATCTGTTGGACGCAAGTTGGAGAAACAGCAATGATTGGGCCAGAATTAGTTCAGGAGACAAATGAAAAGATCAGAATCATCAGGCAGCTTGGAGATAGCTTGCAGTCACCAAAAGTGTTATGCAGATCGAAGATAGAGACCATTAGAATTTCAAGTAGGAGACCATGTGTTTTTGGAAGTCTCCCCTCAGAAGAGGCAATTCAGATTTGGCCAATGGGGGAAGCTATCTCCTAGATACATTGGCCCTTTTGATATCTTGGCTAAAATTAGGAACGTTGCTTACCGATTGGCATTACCGCCACGATTGTCAGGAATCCAAGAAGTATTTCACATCTCTATGCTTCGAAAGTATGTCCCATATCCAACACATGTGTTGGATTGGACTGGCATGGAGATAGATTCAGATGTGACATATGAGGTGAAACCAGTTCAAATATTAGATTCCCAAGAATAAGTGTTACGTGGGAAGAAAAACCCATTGGTCAGAGTGTTGTGGAAACATCATGGTATTGAAGACTTTACTTGGGAACGTGAATCTGCGATAAGAAATAAATATCCACTTTTATTCTCTTGAAATTGGTGTTTGTTAGTTGTTTTAAAATTTCGAGGATGAAATTTTTATAAGGAAAGGAGAATGTAATAACTTGAGAATTTAAGTTTTGAAGAATATATACATATATATATACACAAATAAAGAAATAAATAAAATAATATAAATATAGATATATCAAATGGATAAACAATAACAATTCAACACATTTATATATATACACACACGTGGGGCTCAAGTAGAGGAATGAGCATTAAAAGCTCAATTTTATCCCATGGCCACGTAATCATTTGAATTGTGGTGAAAGTTTAGCCAGCAAAAATCAAAGTTGCCTGGTAATCATTTCTTAAGCTAATATATATACTTAAGCTTAAGTATAGGTAGGTGGAAGGAGAAACCGAAAAAGGAGAAAGAAAGAAAACTAAGAAAATAAGAAAAACAATATATATCATATACCTATGAAAGTGATGATGTGATATTGATGCGTTACTATGCTGAGATGACAATAACAGAAAAAAAGGAAATGTGAATGAAATTGTGATTGTAGGGTTGACAGATACTAGGAAAATAAGAAGGGTACAGAGATTACTCTTGGGTCGAAAAACCCTAAACCTGCGCAAGGATTGGTATTCATGCCAGTAGGTTAGTAGCCTACAACGATGATCATTAGTTGGCTACTTATGGCCATTGGGTTTGGACCCGCAAACGATAATGCTATATAGTATCTGCCCCATGACAGCTATAATTGTAATGTGATGATTAAAAATAAAAGAAAGATAATAACTGATCCTTTTTACGCATTATACTTTACTGACTTGAATGTGTGATGCAATCACTTTACGCGCATACATCTTAAACTGTATTTTCCCTTTTTTGTGCATACCATATATGTTTTTATTATGCATCGTGGGCAACCATGGATTTATGCTCACGTCCCTATAGACCGTGATGCAGGTGCAAACATTGGTAATTTAGATAGACAGCCAAGGAAAACTTAACGGTAACATTGGAACAACCTTTACTATGAAATATTTGGGACTGTAAAACTTATTTTGTTTATTTGACACGATTGTTCGGCGATAAGGCCAAGATTTTATTTTAAATTTTAGCGGGACCAAGACTTAGCTATTATTACTTCAAATACTCCGCTGAACGTATACTCTTGAGTAGATGTATTTGACTTGAGTTAGGGTCTGTGTAGTTATTATAGATGGTTTGTGACTCCTCCACTCACTCCTCGAGTCACGAGATTTGAGGTGTGACATGGCCAGTTATATGTGGCGTTATCTCGGTGCATGAGTGCTAATCGTATAAGTATCCTTCTTCCGAACGATGTGGATTCCACATAAAACACTGTTTATCTAGAAGTTCTCTTATAATGTTTCATAAAATATACATTTAATGATTTTTTCCATAATTATGTTTCAATGATAGCCAACACATAAAAATACTAACTATGAAACATTATTATAAATTTGTAAGATTAGGGAAGAAGCATATTGAACTAATTGTGCGACAAAATAGTTTATATGGGAAAATATTGATAAAATGGGATTCGAACAAGGTAATGTCAATTAGTTTTTTGTATTAATTATTTCATCTTAGTTTTTTGTATTCATTATTTCATCTTATGTTTTGAAACTACTACTAATTGTTACCACCATATGTTTGAAGATTGTAGTGCACAAACCTACTTTACGATAGAGATATGTTACGATGGATGCATGGGAGTTCAAAAATATTTTTAAGAAGATGTATATCGATAGGCATTACTGGGATGATTCTTCTCTTCTTTTATTATTTTTTGTACATCTAGCTTAGTTACACTTTTGGTAAACAATTACATTTCAAGTATCTTATTTATTGCAAACATTATGATCCTAGCTAGGTGTATGATGGTGTATGGTGTGAAGGATTATTTTTGGGTAGCCTTCTTAGGAATTAAAAATATAGGAATTGAATCTTTGATAAGGTGAAAGTTTGACATTTCTATTTCTTTCTTTCTTTTTTACAAGTGACCAAACAAAGAAATAAATAGAAATGATGAATATATTGGCTAATAGATCTATGTTTTTTGTAGCTTATTTCATGATTAGCTAATTTTATTTGTTATTTTATAATTCTATTGTGTTTGTTTATCTAATTTGGTCTAATTGTATTTGATCATTGGAACCCATAAATGGTAGGGTCCATGATGTTGGCCACAAAACCTATTCGTAAAATGATGCACTTAGTAATTATTTGTCTTCTTATTTCAAAAGTTTCAACCTCCTTTAATGTTAAAATCGTCAACTTTGTATATTTTTAAATTTGTAAAGGTACGGGCAACCCCTAGTATATACATATGCATGTTTATATGTATTCGTAGTGCATCATTTTTTTAGATTTTGTTACCTTTGTGGTGGGATTTGCTATTTGTATTTGGTGTGTTCATGGATCAATTATAAGATTCATTAATTTAATGGAAAATATTTTTCCCTAGTTTGTTCA
>QLOD02167113.1:0-12419 GCA_003260245.2 Sideroxylon spinosum
GTTTCTTGGAAGCTTGTAATAAGACAAATACCCTGGAAAATTGTTACATCATTGGGGGATGTGAACAGCATAGCGGAAGACTACTTGGCGACCTCGGGTCGTCGTTTTGCCCGTGTGGTCGTTAACATCTTAAATCGGCGCTAACTTTTCCTTCGTAACTCCGTTTTCTTGTTATGACATGTTTCTAGAAAGCATGTAATGAGACGAAGGCCGTAGAAAATTGTTACATCATGCGGTGATGTAGACAGCATAGTGGAAGAATACTTGGAGACCTAGGGGCGTCATTAACCCCGCGCGGTTGTTAAATTTTAAATCGGACATAACTTTTGCTTTGTAACTCTGTTTTTTTATTGCAATATGTTTTTGGAAAGCCTGTAACAAGCCGAAGGCCTTCGAAAAATTATCTCATCATTGGGTTATATAGATAGCATAGCGAAAGACTACTTAGAGAACTAGGGTCGTCGTTATGCCCGCGCGGTCGGTAAATATTAAATTGGCCATAACTTTTGATATGTAACGCCATTTTCTTGTTGTAATTTTTTTCAACAAGGTTTGTAATAAGACGAAGGCTTTGGAAAATTATTATGTGACTGGGTCATGTAAATAGCATAGCAAAAGACTACTTGGAGACCTAAGGTCGTTGATATGCCCGCCCGGTCGTAAAATCTTAAATCGGCCATCACTTTTGTTACGTAACTCCGTTTTCTTATTTTAATATGTTTCCGGAAAGCTTGCAAAGCGAAGAAAATCCTCAAAAATTGTTACATTATTGAATGATACAGATAGCATAGCACAAGACTAAGTGAAACCCAGGGGCATCGTTAGGGCCACGCGGTCATTAAATTTCAAAATCGGACATAACTTTTTCTACGTAACTCCGTTTTCTTAGTCTATTATGTTTCCGTAAGGCTTGTAATAAGATGAATGCTCTGGAAAATTATTACATCTTTGGGTGATGTAAATAGCATAGCAGAAGACTACATGGAGACCTAGGGTCCTCGTTATGCGCACACGATCCTTAAATCTTAAATCGGTCATAATTTTTGCTACGTAACTCTGTTCTCTTATAATGGTTTGTTTCTGGAAAGCCTGTAATGAGACGAAGGCCCTAGAAAATTATCACATTGTAGCATCGCACAGATAGGCTAGCGTAAGACTAAGAGGAGACCCGGGGGTGTCGTTATGCCCGCACGGCCGTCAAATTTTAAATCGGATATAACTTTTGCCATGTAACTCAATTTTCTTATTATATTATGTTTCTGCAAAGCTTATAATAAGACTACATGGACACCTAGGGTCAACGTTATGCCCGCGCGGTCGTTAAACCTTAAATCAGCCATAATATTTGCTACGTAACTCCGTTTTCTTATTATAACATGTTTTTGGGAAGCCTGCAATGAGACGAAGACCCTGGAAAGTAATTGTGTCGTTGGATGATGCAGATAGAATAGCGTTGGACTAAGTGGAGGCTCAAGGGCATTGTTATGCCCGTGCGGTCGTTAAATTTTGAATCGGACATAACTTTTGTTACACAACTCTGTTTTCTCACAATAACATGTTTCTTGAAAGCTTGTAATAAGACGAATGCCCTGAAAAATTATTACATCATTGGGGGATGTGAACAGCATAGCAGAAGACTACTTGGCGATCTCGGGTCGTCGTTATGCCCACGTGATCGTTGAAATCTTAAATCGGCCCTAACTTTTTCTACGTAACTCCGTTTTGTTATTATGACGTGTTTCTAGAAAGCATTTATTGAGACGAAGGCCCTGGAAAATTGTTACATCATTCGGTGATGTAGACAGCGTAGTGGAAGACTACTGGAGACTTAGGGGCGCCGTTAAACCCGCGCGATTGTTAAATTTTTAATCAGACATAACTTTTGCTACGTAATTCCGTTTTGTTATTACAATATTTTTGGAAAACGTGTAACAACCTGAAGGGTCGTTGTGCATTGCTAGCGTAAGACCAAGAGGGGACCTAGGGGCGTCGTTATACCCGCATAGCCATTAAATTTTAAATCGGACATATGTTTTACCACGTAACTCCATTTTCTTATTATATTATGTTTCTGCAAAGCTTATAATAAGACTACATGGACACCTAGGTTCAACGTTATGCCCGTGCGGTCGTTAAATCTTAAATCGGCCATAACTTTTGCTGCGTAACTCCGTTTTCTTATTATAACATGTTTCTAGGAAGCCTGCAATGAGACGAAGGCCCTGGAAAGTAACTGCATCATTGGATGATACAGATAAAATAGCGTTGGACTAAGTGGAGACCCAAGGGCGTCGTAATGCCCGTGCGGTTGTTAAATTTTGAATCGAACATAACTTTTGCTAGGTAACTCTATTTTCTTATTATGACATGTTCCTTTAAAGCCTGCAATAAGACAAAGGCCCTGGAAAGTCATTGCATTGTTGGGTTATATAGATAGCATGGCGTTAGACTAAGTGGAGACCTAAGGGCTTTGTTTTGCCCGTGCGGTCCTTAAATTTTCTATCGGACATAACTTTTGTTACGCAACTCCTTTTTCTTACAATAATATATTTCTTGAAAGCTTGTAATAAGACGAATGTCCTGGAAAATTATTACATCATTAGGGGATGTGAACAGCATAGCGGAAGACTACTTGGTGATCTCGGGTCATCGTTATGGTCGCATGGTCGTCAAAATCTTAAATCGGCCCTAACGTTTCCTACATAACTCCGTTTCTTATTTTGACATGTTTCTGGAAAGCATGTAATGAGACGAAGGCGCTGGAAAATTGTTACATCATTGGGTGACGTAGACCGCATGGTGGATGACTACTTGGAGACCTAGAGGCATCGTTAAACCCGCGCGGTTGTTAAATTTTGAATCAGACGTAACTTTTGCTACGTAACTCCGTTTTCTTATTATGACATGTTCTTGTAAAGCGTGCAATGAGGCGAAGGTCCTGGAAAGTCATTGCATCGTTGGATGATATAGATAGCATAGCGTTGGACTAAGTGGAGACCCAAGGGCTTTGTTTTGCCCGTGCGGTCCTTGAATTTTGAATCGGACATAACTTTTCCTAAGCAACTCCATTTTCTTACAATAATATGTTTCTTGAAACATTGTAATAAGATGAATGCCCTGGAAAATTATTACATCATTGGGGGATGTGACCAGCATAGCGGAAGACTACTTGGCGACCTCGGGTCGTCGTTATGCCCGCGTGGTCGTTAAAATCTTAAATCGGCCCTAACATTTCCTACGTAACTTCATTTTCTTATTATGACATATTTCTAGAAAGCATGTAATGAGACGAAGGCCCTGGAAAATTATTACATCATTGGGTGATGTAGACAGCATAGTGGATGATTGCTTGGAGACCTAGGGGCATTGTTAAACCCGCGCGGTTGTTAAATTTTAAATCGGACACAGGCATAACGACGCCCCTGGGTCACTAGTAGTGTTACGCTATGCTATCTATATCGTCTAGTGCTGTAATAATTTTCCTGGGCCTTTGTTTCATTACAAGCTTTTCAGAAACATATCACAGTAAAGGAACAGACTTACGTAGCGAAAGTTATTTTCGATTCAAAATTTAAGGACTGTGCGGGCAAAACGACGCCCCTGGGTCGCAAGTAGTCTTGTGCTATGCTATCCATATCATCTAATGGTGTAATAATTTTCCTGGGCCTTCATCTTATTACAAACTTTCGAGAAACATATTATAGTAAAAAAACAGAGTTACGTAGAAAAAGTTATGTTCGATTCAAAATTTACGGACCGTGCAGGTATAACAACGACCCTAGGTCTCCAAGAACTCCTACGCTATGCTATCTACATCATCCAATGATGTAACAATTTTTCAAGGCATTACAATTTTTCAAGGCATTCATCTTATTAGAAGCTATCCAGAAATGTATTATAGCAAAAAATACGAAGTTACGTGCAAAAGTTATGTCCGATTCAAAATTTAAGGACCGCGCGGGCATAACGATGCTCCTGGGTCGCAAGTAGTCTTATGCTATGCTATCTATATCATCCAATGGTGTATTAATTTTCTTGGGCCTTGGTCTCATTACAACCTTTCCAGAAACATATTATAATAAGAAAACAGAGTTACGTAGCAAAAGTTATGGCCGATTTAAGATTTAGCAACCGCACGGGCATAACGACGACCCTAGGTCTCCAAGTAGTTTTCCACTATGCTATCCACATCACGCAATGAAATAATAATTTTCCAGAGGCATTCGTCTTCTTACAAGCTTTCTGGAAAAAATTATAGTAAAAAAAAAAAAAACGAGTTACGTAGCAAAATTTATGTCTGATTCAAAATTAAAGACCGTGCAGGCATAACGATGCCCTTAGGTCGCAAGTAGTCGTCTGCTATGCTATCTATACCAGCATATGCTGTAATAATTTTCTTGGGCCTTCGTCGGATTTTAAGCTTTTTAAAAACTTGTTATGATAAGAAAACGGAGTTACGTGTGAAAAGTTATGGCCGATTTAAGATTTAACGACCGCACGGGCATAACTACGACCCTAGGTGTCTAAGGGGTCTTCCGTTATGTTATCTACGTCACCCAATGATGTAATAATTTTCTAAGATCTTTGTCTCATTATAAATTTTCTAGAAACATATCAGAATGAGAAAACAGAGTTATGTAGTAAAAGTTATGGCGGATTTAAGATTTAACGATCGCGCGGGCATAATGACGTCCCTAGGTCTCCAAGTTGTCTTCCGCTATGCTATCTACTTCACCCAATGATGTAATAATTTTCCAAGGCCTTCGTCTCATTACAAATTTTTTGGAAAGATAACAAAATAAAAAAATAGAGTCACGTAGCAAAAGTTATGGCTGATTTAATAACATGGCCGATTTAATAACAATGAGTGATAATAATAACATAGCGTAAGATTACTTGGAGACCCAGGGGCGTTGTTATGCCCGCACGATCGTGAAATTATAAATCGGACAAAACTTTTGCTATGTAACTCTGTTTTGTTATTATAATATGTTTATGGAATGTTTGTAATGAGATGAAGGCCCTGGGAAATTGTTACATCACCGGGTGATGTGATGGCATAACGGAAGACTACTTGGAGACCTAGGGTCGTCGTAATGCCCACACGGTCAGTAATTTTCAAATCGTCCATAATTTTGCTAAGTAACTCCATTTTCTTATTACGATGTGTGTCCGGAAAGCTTGCGATGAGACGAAGGCCCTAGAAAATAATTACGTGGAGACCCAGCGTCGTCGTTATGGGTGTGTGGTCAGTAACTCTTAAATCCTCATAACTTTTGCTACGTAACTCCGTTTTGTTACTATAATATGTTTTCGGATAGGTTGCGATGAGATAAAGGCCGTGGAAAATTATTACGTCACTGAATGGTAATAATAGCATAGCGTAAGACTACTTGGAGGTCTAGGGGTGTTGTTCTACCCACGCGGTCGTTAAAATTTAAATCGGACATAACTTTTGCTTGGTAACACCATTTTCTTATGTAATACATTTCTTCAAAGCTTGTAATAAGACAATGGCCCTGAAAAATTATTACATCATTAGGTGATGTAAATAGTATAGCGGAAGACTACTTGGAGACTTGGGGTCGTTGTTATGCCCACGTGGTCGTTAAAATCGTAAATCGGCTAGATTTTTTGCTATGTAACTCCGTTTTGTTATTATAATATGTTTCTGGACAGCTTGTAATAAGATGAAGGCCCTTGGAAATTGTCACATCATTGGATGATGTAGATAGCATGCGGAAGACTACATGGAGACTAGGGGTCGTCGTTATGTCCGTGTGATCGTTAAATCTTAAATCGGACATAATTTTTGTTACGTAACACAGTTTTGTTAATATACTATATTTCTACAAAGCCTGTAATGAGACAAAGGCCCTAGAAATTTATTACATCATTAGATGATACATACAGCATAGCGTAAGACTAATCGGCCGTAACTTTTGCTCTGTAACTTCGTTTTCTTATTATGATGTGTTTCCAGAAAACTTGCGATGAGACGAAGGCCCTGGAAAATTATAACATCATTGTATGATGTAGCTAGCATAGCGTAAGACTACTTGGAGACCTAGGGGTGTCGTTATGCCCGCGTGATCGTAAAATTTTGAATCTGACATATCTTATTCTACGTAACTCCGTTTTGTTATTATAATATGTTTCTAGATAGTTTGTAATAAGATGAAGGCCCTAAGAAATTATTACATAATCTGGTGATGTAGATAGCATAGCAGAGGACTACTTGGAGACCTAGGGTCGTCGTTATTGGCGCGTGGTCAGTAAATTTTAAATCGGAATAACTTTTGCCACGTAACTCCGTTTTGTTACTATAACATGTTTCTGGAAAGCTTGTAATGAGATGAAGGCCGGTGAAAATTATTACATCATTAGGTAATGTAAATATCATAGCAGAAGATTAGTTTGAGGCCTGGGATCGTCGTTATGCCCGCGCCGTCGTTAAATTTTAAATCGGACAGAACCTTTGCCACGTAACTTTGTTTCGTTATTACAATATGTTTTTGGAAAGTTTGTAATGAGATGAAGGCCCTGGGAAATTGCTACATCATTGGGTGATGTAGATGGCATAGCAGAAGACTACTTGGAAACCTAGGGTCGTCGTTATGCCCGCGCGGTTGGTAATTTTTAAATCGGCCATAATCTTTGCTACGTAACTCCGTTTTCTTATTATGATGTGTTTCTGGAAAGCTTGTGATGAGACGAAGGTCTTGGAAATTATTACGTCATTGGATGATACAGATTACATAGCGTCAGACTACTTGGACAGCTAGGGGCATCATTTTGCCCGCGTGGTAGTTAAATTTTAAATCAGACATAACTTTTGGTACATTAACTCCGTTTTATTATTACAATATGTTCTTGGAAAAATTGTAAGAAGATGAATGTCCTGAAAAATTATTACATCATTAGATAATGTAAATAGCATAGCAGAAGACTCCATGGAGGCCTGGGGTCATCAACATGTCCGTGCAGTCGTTAAATCTTAAATCAGACATAACTATTGCCACGTAACTCAATTTTGTTATTATTGTAAATTTCTGTAAAGCCAGTAATTAGACAAAGGCCCTAGAAATTTATTACATCATTGGATGATACAGATAACATAGCGTAAGACTAAGTGGAGCCCCAGGGGCGTCCTTATGCCTATACGATCGTTAAATTTTAAATTGGACATAACTTTTGCTACGTAACTCTATTTTCTTACTATAATATGTTTCTGGAAAGCTTGTAATAAGAAGAAGGCCTTTGAAAATTATTACATCATTGGGTGTTGTAAATATTATAGCGGAAGACTACTTGGAGACCGGGAGTCGTCGTTATGGCCGCACGGCTGTTAAATCTTAAATCGGCCATAACTTCAGCTACGTAACTCCATTTTCTTGTTGTAATATGTTTTCAAAAAGCTTTTAATGAGATAAAGGCCTTGGAAAATTATTACATAATCTGATGATGCAGATCGCATAGCGGAAGACTACTTGGAGACCTTGGGTCATTGTTATGGGCGCGTGGTCAGTAAATCTTAAATCGGCATAACTTTCGCTATGTAACTCCGTTTTTTTATTATAATATGTTTCCAGACAGCATGCGATGAGACGAAGGTCGTGGAAAATTATTACGTCATTGAATGATAATAATAGCATAGCATAAGACTACTTGGAGACCTAGGAGCGTCGTAATATCCGCGCAGTCGTTAAAGTTTAAATCGGACATAACTTTTGATACGTAACTCCATTTTCTTATATAGTACGTTTTCTTCAAAGCTTCTAATAAGCCGAAGGCCCTGAAAAATTATTACATCATTGGGTGATGCAAATAGCATAGCGGAAGACTACTTGGAGACTTGGGGTCGTTGTTATACCCACGTGGTCATTAAAATCTTAAATCGGCCAGATCTTTTTCTACGTAACTCCGTTTTGTTAATATAATATGTTTCTGGAAAGCTTATAATGAGTTGAAGGCCCTGGAAAATTGTCACATCATTGGACGATGTAGATAGCATAGCGGAAGATTACTTGGAGACCTAGGGTCGTCGTTATGCCTACGTGGTTAGTAATTCTTAAATCGGCCATAGCTTTTGCTTCGTAACTCCATTTTCTTATTATGTTGTGTTTCCGGAAAGCTTGTGATGAGACGAAGGCCCCGGAACATTTTAACATCATTGGATGATACAGACAACATACGTAAGACTACTTGGAGACCAAGGGGCGTCGTTATGCCCGTGGGGTTGTTAAATTTTAAATTGGACATAACTTTTGCTATGTAACTCTGTTTTATTACTATAACATGTTTCTAAAAGCTTGTAATGAGATGAAGGCCCCTGAAAATTGTTACATCATTGGGTGATGTGGATAGCATAGCGACAAAGCACAAGCCTAGCTATCAAAGCAAGATTGCTAACTACTATCAAAAGACTACTTGGATACCTAGGGTTGTCATTATGCCCGCGCGGTTGGTAAATCTTAAATCGGCCATAAATTTTGCTATGTAACTCCATTTTCTTATCACGATGTGTTTCGAGAAAGCTTGCGATGAGACGAGGGCCTTGAAAATCATAACATCATTGGATGATATAGAAAACATAGCGTAAGACTACTTGCAGACCTAGGGACGTCGTTATGCCCGTGCGATCATTTAACTTTAAATCAAACATAATGTTTGTTGTGTAACTCTGTTTTTCCTTATTATGATATGTTTCTGGATAGCTTGTAATAAGAAGAAGGCCCGGGAAAATTATTACATTATTGGCCGATGTAAAATAGCATAGCGGAAGACTACTTAGAGACCTGGGACCGTCGTTATGCCGGCTCGGCTATTAAATCTTAAATCGGCCATTACTTCAGCTACATAACTCCGTTTTCTTGTTATAATTTGTTTCTAGAAAGTTTGTAACAATACAAAGGCTTTGGAAAATTATTACATCATCTGGTGATGTAGATAGCTTAGTGGAAGACTATTTGGAGACTTAAGGTCGTCGTTATGTGCGCGCACTCAGTAAATCTTAAATCTGTATAACATTGCTATGTAACTCCGTTTTCTTATTACGATGTGTTTTCGAAAAGCTTGCAATGAGACGAGGGCCCTTGAAAATTATCACATCATTGGATGATAGAAATAGTATAGCATATGACTACTTGAAGACCCAAGGGCATCGTTATGCCTGCGTAGTCGTCAAATTTTAAATCAGACATAACTTTTGATACGTAACTCGTTTCATTATTATAATATGTTTTTGGAAATCTTGTAATGAGATGAAGGCCCTGGGATATTGTTACATCATTCGGTGACGTAGATAGCATAGCGGAAGACTACTTTGAGACTTAGGGTCGTAGTTATGCCCGTGCGGCCGGCAATTCTTAAATCTGCCGTAACTTTTTCTATGTAACTTTGTTTTCTTGTTATGATGTGTTTTTGGAAAGCTTGCGATGAGACAAAAGCCCTGGAAAACTATTACATCACTGAATGATAATAATAACAAAGCATAAGACTCTGTGGAGACCAAGGGGCGTCATTACGCCCGCACAGTCGTTAAATTTTAAATCGCATATAACTTTTGCTACGTTACTTCGTTTTCTTATGTAACATGTTTCTTCGAAGCTTATAATAAGCTGAAGGAGTCTGGAAAATTATTACATGATTGGTTGATGTAAATAGCATAGCGAAAAATTACTTGGAGACTTAGGGTCGTATTTATGTCCACGCGGTCGGTAATTCATAAATCGGCCATAACTTTTGCTACATAATTCCATTTTCTTATTATGATGTATTTCCCGAAAGCTTACGGTGAGATGAAGAACCAGGAAAATTATAACATCATTGGATGATATAGATAGCATTGCGTAAGACTACTTGGAGACGTAGGGGCGTCAATATGCCCGCACGGTCGTTAAATTTTAAATTGGACATAACTTTTGCTGCGTAACTCCGTTGCTTATCATGATGTGTTTCCAGACAGCTTGCGATGAGATAAAGGCCTTGGAATATTATAACATCATTGGATGATATAGACAGCATAGCGTAAGACTACTTGGAGACCTAGGGGCGTCGTCATCCCTGCGCGGTCGTTAAATTTTAAATCAGACGTAACTTTTGCCACGTAACTCTGTTTTGTTATTATAATATGTTTCTGGAAAGCTTGTAATAGGAAGAAGGCCCTTGAAAATTATTACATCATTGGGTGATGTAAATAGCATAGCAGAAGACTACATGGAGGCCTGGGGTCGTCCTTATGTCCGTTCGGTTGTTAAATCTTAAATCGGGCGTAAACTTTGTCTATGTAACTCTGTTTTCTTATTATAATACGTTCCTGAATAGTTTACGATGAGACAAAGGCCCTGGAAAATTATAACATCACTGAATGATAATAATAACATAGTGTCGTTATGCCCGCGCGGTCGTTAAATTTTAAATCGAACATAACTTTTACTATGTAACTATTATAATATATTTCTGGAAAGCTTGTAATAAGAAAAAGGCCCTGGAAAATTATTACAATATTGGGTGTTGTAAATAGCATAGCAGAAGACTACTTTGAGACCTAGGGTCGTCGTTATGCTCGCGCGGTCGGTAATTCTTAAATCGGCAATAACTTTTCCTACATAAGTTCGTTTTCTTGTTACGATGAGTTTCCGAAAATCTTGTGATGAGACGAAGGCCCTGTAAAATTATAACATCATTGTATGATACAGATAGCATTACGTAAGACCTCTTGGAGACCCAGAGGCGTCGTTATCCCTGCGCGATCGTAAAATTTTACATCGGACATAACTTATTCTACGTAACTCCATTTTTTATTATAATATGTTTCTGGAAAGCCTGTAATGAGACAAAGGCCCTAGAAAATTATTACCTAATCTGGTGATGTAGATAGCATAGCTTGTGCTACATAACTCCGTTTGGTTATTATAATATGTTTATGGAAAGCATTAATAAGTCGAAGGCCCTGGGAAGTTGTTACATCGTTTGGTGATATAGATAGCATAGCGGAAGACTACTTGGAGACCTAGGGGCATCGTTAAATTTTAAATCGGCCGTAACTTTTGTTATGTAACTCTGTTTTCTTACTATGATGTGTTTCCAGAAAGCTTGCGATGAGATGAAGGCCCAGAAAATTATTACATTATTGGATGATAGAGATAACATAGCGTAAGATTACTTGGACACCTAGGGGCGTCATTGTGACCGCGCGGTCATTAAATTTAAAAGCGACCATAACATTTTCCACGTAACTCAGTTTTCTTATCATAATATGCTTCTGGAAAGCATGTAATGAGTCGAAGGCCCTGGAAACTTACTCCATCATTAGATGATACAGATAACTTAGCTTTGGACTACTTGTAGACCCAGGGGCATCGTAAACTTTTAAATCGAACATAACTTTTGCTATATAACACTGTTTTTTTATTACAATTTATTTTTGGAAAAATGACAATGAGATGAATGCCCTAAAAAATTATTACATCATTGGGTGATGTAAATAGCATAGCAGAAGACTCTATGAAGACTTGGGGTCGTCGTTATGTCTGCTCGGTCATTAAATTTTAGATCGGCCATAAGTTTTGCAAAGTTACTCCATTTTCTTATTATAAGATGTTTCTGGAAAGCTTGTAATAAGAAGAAGGCCCTGGAAAATCATTACATCATTGAGTGTTGAAAATAGTACAGCGGAAGACTACTTGGTGACCTAGTGTCGTCGTTATGCCCGCACGGCAGTTAAATCTTAAATCAGCCATAACTTCAGCTACATAGCTCCATTTTCTTGTTATAATAAGTTTCTGGAAGGCTTGCATTGAGATGAAGGCCCTGGAAAATTATTTTGTAATCTGGTAATGTAGATAGCACAGCAGAAGACTACATGGGTTATTATTAACACGTGGTCGGTAAATCTTAAATCGGTATAACTTTTGCTACGTAACTCCGTTTTCTTATTAGAATATGTTTCTGGATAGCTTGCGATGAGATGAAGGCCCTAGAAATTTATCACGTCATTGGATGATATAGATAGCATCCCGTAAGAATACTTGGATACACAGGGGCATCATTATGCCCGTGCGGTTATGAAATTTTAAATCGGACATAACTTTTGCTACGTAACTCCATTTTGCTATTACAATATATTTCTGGAAAGCTTGTAATGAGGGGAAGACCTTTGAAATTTATTATGTGATTGGGTATTGTACATAGCATAGCGGAAGACTACTTGCAGACCTAGGGTCGTCGTTATGCCCGTGTTTTCATCAAATCTTAAATCGGCCATAATTTTTCCTACGTAACTCTGTTGTGTTATTATAATATGTTTCTGGAATACTTGTTATAAGGCGCAGGCCCTGGAAAATTATTACATCATTGGGTGATGTAGATACCATAGCGGAAGACTACTTAGAGAACTAGGGTCGTCGTTAGGCCCA
>QLOD02167120.1:0-12419 GCA_003260245.2 Sideroxylon spinosum
ACCCAACTTTCGTTTGCTTTTTTGTTGTAATCTTAAACATAAAGATTTGAAGCAGTCAAACACATCAAATTTTTCAATAAGAGTGTCAACCCATGTAAATCTAATAGAATTATCAACCATCATAATAATGGAGGACTTACCACTTAGGCTTTGAGAGCAGGTGGGTCCCATTATGTTAATGCGCACAAGATCAAGAGGATTTTTTGCCCTTAGACTTGTTACCTTTTTACGAGGAATTCTAATTTGTTTACCAAGTTGACAAAGTCCACACACACTATTATGGTCATTATTCACTGATGGCAAGTCTCTAATGGTCGTTGCCTTGGCCAATTTTGAAAGATTATGAAAATTAATGTGACCAAGACATTGGCACCATAATTCTGTGTCACTTAAGGTGGGTAAATTCCACACTATACCAGTAGAGCTAAGCACAACATAACAGTTATCAGTGTTGTAAATGCCACGCATAATTGTTCTCCATTAAAGTTCAAAATCTTATATTCATTTTTGAAAAATGAACCATATGCTTGGCATCACATAACTGACTAATGCATATAAGGTTAGCCTTTATTCCTTTAATGTAAAGCACATTTTTAAACATTCATAACCAAGAGTAGAGATTTCACCTCTACCTTTTACTTCGAATGTACTTTCGCTTCTAAAAATAACAACCCTATCCTCAAATGGCTTTAGGTTTGTGAAAAAGAGATTGATTTCCACTCCTATGTTTGGAACACCCACTATCAAGATACCACAAGTTTGAATTTAAAGCTTTTAAAGTAGTATATATAATAAAACATTTTAAATCAGATTTTCTAACCCATACAGTACGAGTTTTTGTTTGTGGTTTCTTGATTTTGTTGAACCTTTTACTTGGAGTAATGGTTTTATTATGAGTTTGAAAATTTTTCTTTTGATATGAAACTGGTCTCACCACTTTAGGAGTAAAAAATGTGGAATCAAGAAATGTAGGGTAGTCTTTAAGGATTTGAAATTAATTTGATAATTTTGGATAAAAACTTTGATTGTCATCAATATAATTTCTAGGCACACCATATAATTTAAAACAATTTGGTCAACTATGACTACATATTCCACAATGGTGGTAGATAGAGACAAGAGTTGATTTATTAAACATAACTCATGACTTACCTTTTGTTGGCTAGAATGAGACTTGATTTCTTTTTGATTATTTCATTTGAGGTGAAGCAAATGTGGATGCTTGATTTGTAGGATTTGATAGTTGTGTGGAAGCCTTCACAAGGGCTTTTGGAGTCAAGTTTGCTTTATAGTCTCTTGCATCATTCGTCTCAACAAATCCCATTCTTTGCTTGTCTATACCCTTTTGTTGTGAACCCAAGATTTCATGTAGATTTTTAAGGGATTGCTTAACTTCTCTTAGAGTTCAAAAAGTTCACCTTTAAGTTTGACGGACTCTTTTTCCTTCTCTTCCAGCTTATCTCTGAGTGCCACATCTATGTCTTTTAAGGTCTCGTATTCTTTTTTAAGCTTGTGTAAAGCATCCTCAACTTCACTGTGTCTAGCTGCAAAAGTCTCTTTTTTATTTTTTAGGACTCAAACATTAACTTTCAACCTACCATTTTCTTTTAGCAACTTTTGATTTATTCAGGCTTATCATCTTCATTAATATATTCTTCATTATTAGTTGAAAAAGAAGAAGCATGAATTGAATTAACATTTGAACAGTCACCAATCTTGGTGGATCTATTTTGTAATGATTTAGATTTACCCATGTCCCTATAAAATTTAGTAATACTGTCAAGTTCTTCTCATCTAAGAATATAATGAAAGCTGTGAAGTTGCAGGAGGAATCGTCCATCTTTAGATTCAGTTTTTGTTGTCTCCTCATCAGAATCATCCCACGTAACACTGAAACTCTTCTTTGATTTCAGATTTTTCTTTCGACTAGGGCATTCTTAGGAGATGTGTTTGTAACCATGGCACTTAAAGTATTGAATTTTTTTATTTTTCAAATCTCAATTTTAGCTTTCATTGTCTTTATCGAAGTTTGAAGCTTTACATTTCTTTTCAGGTTTGTTAAAGACACTCTTTTGTAGAGGGTTTGACTTCTTTACCTATCGCTTTTGAAATCACTCGGCAAGAAACACAATTTTCTCATCCTCCATGTTAGAGTAATTATTGTCCACAAGACTTTCAACTTCTTCTTTGATTGTCTTGAGAGCTTTCCCTTTTGACTTTTAAGGCTTTATCACATTGGCTTCCAAAGTCTAAAGGAGCCAATCAAATCTTTCAATCTCATCTTTTCACATTCATATTTCTCATCTCTTCAATTGTTATAACCCTTGACTCATAGGAGGAGGGAAGAAAATGAAGAATTTTTTGAATAATATTAGGATTAGAGATGGCTCAACAAGATTGAAACAGAAATTCACAATGTCAATAAGTCGTCCACAAAATGATCAAAGGTTTTTGACTCTCTCATTCTTAATTATTCAAACTGATTAGTGAGACATAATTTTGATCTTTTCACTGTAGGGTTTCCCATATTTGTCAATTATAGAGTTAATAGGGCTTTTTTTGTAGTTTGAAAACTAGAGATCCTTTAGAATTCATCAGGTTTGATGGTTGTAAAAGTTGCATTGATAGTCTTGAAGATGTATTCAGCATTTTTTGATTCTTTCTTGGTCCAGAGATTGATACACTTGTCTTTTTCAATAGCTTTAATTTTGATCTTGGGAGTGTTCCAATCTTTTCAAACTGCATTCCAAACTTCTACGTTCATAGACATTAAATGTGCTGTCATTCTAGCCTTCTAGTAGGCATAATTGGAACCATCAAACCACATCCATTGGTGCTAGCTTCTCAAGATCTTGCCTTCAAAAGTATGAAAAAAAAAACAAGTAAAACAGGTGAATCTACTCTAATACAAATTGAAAATTATACGAAGCGTAGAACCAATAGATTACTAAAACATAATGTAAAGAACTGAAAGAACACATAGATTTTAATATGGAATCTAAACTAAGAAAACCACGAACTTCTTTCACTATATGAAATGAGTTACAAAACTACAACCATAAAGTTACTCAATTGAAAACTTCTCGATCCCTTCCATTGAGGCTTTGCTCATTCTACAACAATAAGCTCACTAGTGAAAGACCAATCTTCAAGCTTAAAGATCAAAAACCCAAGTATATAATGATTTTTTGGCTAAGTGAAGTTGTGAGAACTTCTTGATGAGTGTAGACAACATAACTCTCATTCTCTACATCTTAAAGACCTAGGAGAAGTGGTCATTATATATCAGTTCGAAAATCTTGGCGAATCATCAATTTTCCAAAATAGGATCATCGGTTTGCTAGCTTTATCATCGATTGGCAAATGATTATAAAGTGAGTGAGTCCTGCGAGATTGCCAGTGAGCATCTAACCACTTTATCATCGATTCTGTTTTACCTAATAGTAAAGCCAGCGAGTCCAGTAAGCTTTCAATTTCCTTGACACCCATACTGGAATTCCCAGAGAGATAGCTACTGAAGCCAGCGAGCTTCCCAGCGACATGTCGATCTAGAATTCTTCTCTTCTGTATTTTTTAGCTTCTTTACAAACATAGTTTCAAGCATATATACTAATACAACTTAGCCAATTTCAAAGTATAAAAACTTGATAAACAATCATTGGTTTGTCTATGGTTTGTGAACCTCTAAAACCTAATACCCTTAAATAGGTTTGTCCATGGCGGTGAACATGAGAGGAATGATTTTTTCAGTTATATTTTGTGTTCTATGTTGTTTGATTATTCTCAATTTGATATTCCCATGTGTTGATAATGTGGTTGTTGAAAAATGGACCAACTAGCATGAGAAGCAAACTAAATAGTTAGGAAGCAAACCAATCCATTTGAGGAGTTGACCGATCAAAACCAAATGTTCAACTTATGTTATTTGGATAGGGTTGGTAAGAAACTAGCTACCCGATAAGCAACGGGGTAGAGTGCCCTTATGAAAGTAAGGACCGAAGTCCCCTCCACTTCTCTCTTATCAAACAAAGGATGCCTCTGACCTCTCTCCTGTGGAAGAAGTTATTGCTGGGTCAAACTTGAGGTCTAGAGCTTCTTCTTCTTAGCCGACTACTTAGACAAATGCTAAATTGGCTTGACAGAAGATGCTCTCTACTTCATTGTTACCAAAATGGAACCTTTAAGAAGGTGCCCGAACATAAACCTTGTGTTGCTATGAATCACGACCTCTTTAGGGTGAGCTCGCCTTAATTTATTGCTATTCTCTTTTTCCTTATTTTGATTCCATAAATCATTTCTTACTTTTGGAACTGCAATTTAGGTTGTAATTAGAGCATTAGCTGTATACACCTGGTTAGCTACAAGGGAGAAATTGCTCATGGAAGAAAGGAAGAAGAGAGAGAAGGCCCTAACTCGACTGGAATTCATAAAGGAGGATCTGGCTATTACTAAGATGGAGAAAAAGGAAATTTTGAGGCATAAGATTAAAGTAAGTGAAGAAAATAAGGAACTGAGGGTCAATCGATCCAATCTTCAAAAAGATTTAGCAGTGGAGGAAGCTCTTAAAGAGGTTGTTAAGAAGGTTTGCTGAACACACTAAAGAGCTTCAAAGTGCTAAGGAAAACATAGTGGCTGAATTCAAGACTACAGATGATTACCAAAAGCTACTGTTTCCTTGTTTATACAAGGTTTTGATCATGTAAAAGACAAGATTTCAATCCTCTTTCTTAATCTAGATTTGACTGAACTTAAGCCCGGTAAGGTAAATGTCCTTGAAAAGCAAGAGAATGGAAAAAGAGTGCAAGATAAGAATAGAAGAGAGGGCCAAGATGAGACCCAGAATGAAGAACATGCTGACAGAATGGCTAACGCCTGAACCTGATCTTTTTGGAAATTTATCCTTGCTTTTGTATTGCTCAAACATTTGTATGGTTCAATAAACCCATTTCATTTTTGTATGTTCTATTTGCTCACAAGTTATCGTACTTGGTCTCGCGAACCAAGCAAATATCCTTGGGCCTCTTGGGCCATCTAGCCTTGCTCGGTCTCATAAACTAACCAAAAGGCTTTGTTCTATTTGATCTTAGGGACCAAAAGGATATTCTTGGGCTTTTTTAGCCATCTTTCCTTACTTGATCTCGTGAATCAAGTGAAGGACTGTGCTCTACCTCGTCTCATGAATCAAGTAAGGAGCTTTGTTTTGCTCAGTCTTGTGAGCGGAATAAATATCCTTGAGCCTCTTGAACCATATCTCCTTGCTCGATCTCACGAACTGAGCAAAGGCGTTTACTCTACTTGATCTCATGAATCGAGTGGAGAGCTTTATTCTACTTGGTCATATGAACCGAGCAAATATCCTTGAGCCTCTTGGGCCATCTTGCCTTGCCCGGTTTAGAGAACTAAGCGAAGGACTTTGCTATACTCAATCTCGTGAATCGAGTGAACGGCTTTGTTTGCTCGATCTCATGAATTAAGCGGAGAGTTTCATTTTGCTTGATCTCTTGAACCGAGCAGTTATCTTTGGGCCTTTTGGGCCATCTTACCTTGCTCAGTCTCATGAATCGAGTGAAAGATTTTGCTCTGCTCAGCCTTACAAACTGAATGGAAAGGTTCATTCTATTCGGTCATGTGAACCGAGTAGATATCCGTAGTCCTCTTAGGACATCTTACCTTACTCGGTCTCTTAAACCGAGTGAAGGGCTTCGTTTCACTTTATCTCATGAACCGAGCAGATCTCCTTGGGCCTTTTAGATCATCTAGCTTTGCTCGGTCTCATAAATAAATCAAAGGGCTTTATTCTACTTGGTCTCGAGGACCAAGCGGATATCTTTGAGCCTTTTGGACCATTTTACCTTTTTCGGTCTCATGAATTGAGTGAAAGGCATTGCTTTGCTCAGTCTCATGAATTGAGTGGATATCCTTAGGCCTCTTAGGCCATCTCACTTTGCTCGGTCTCTTGAACCAAGCAAAAGGCTTCACTTTGCTTGGTCTTGTGAATCGAATAGAAAGATTCATTCTATTCAATCTTGTGAATCGAGCAGATATAATTAGGCTTCTTGGATCATTTTACCTTGCTTGGTCTAGTGAACTGAGCAAAAGGCTTCGCTCTACTCGGTCTCATCAACCGATTGGAGAGCTTTGATTTGCTTGATCTCGTGAACCGAGAAGATATCCTTCGGCCTTCTAGGCCATCTCACCTTACTCGATCTCACAAAACCAAGCAAAGGGTTTCGCTCTACTTACTGTCATGAGCTGAGTGAAGAGCTTTGTTCTAATTGGTCTCATGAACTGAATAGATATCTTTTGGCCTCTTAGGCCATCTCACATTTTTCCGTTTTATGAACTGAGCAAAGTGCTTCGCTCTACTTGATCTTATGAACCAAACAGAAAACTTCGTTCTACTTAATCTAGTGAACTGAGCAGAAGATTGCTGGAGCATCGTATGGATGATTTAAAAAGTTATAGAAATTTGAAGTTCTCATAGATAATCTTGCTGGAAGATAGAAAATCACAATGTTCATACATAATATCTTATCATATGCTCAGCATGCCTTGGATGAGGTAACTCATTTTTTTCTGGAGTTCATCAATCTATAAGTCCCTTTTCTTATGTGCCCGATCACTTCGTGAAGTCCTTTCCAATTGGCCTTAGCTTCCCGTCACTAAGGTCCATTGTCGATTGGGTGACCTTTATCAAAACTAGGTCCCTGGTCATAAACTTTCTTGGTCGGGCTTTAAAGTTATGATATTGGTGCATCCTCTGCTAGTATGATGCTACCTTAACCAAAGCCTATAATTTTCTCTCCTTAAGCGGATCCATTTCCACACCCATTACTTCATCGTTTGTCTCTAAATCAAAATGTTACACCCTCGGCTTGGGAGTCCAATTTCCACTGAGATTGCTGTTTTCACACCAAAGACTAGTGAAAATGGGGAACGCTCTATCTCTTTGTAGTTTTGTAAGCCCACAAGATATTCAAAAGCTCATCTACCCATAAGCCTTTCACCTTCTCAAGCTTTACCTTAAATTTTTAGGAGGCACCTGTTCGTGACCTCTACTTGAACATTCGCTTGAGGGTGCTCTAGTGAGGAGTAATGACGGCTGATACCTAGATCCTGACATAGTCCATTGAATTGTTTCCCTTCAAATTGCTTCCCATTATTAGTAATCATCACCTTTGAAGTCCTGAAGCAACAACTTATTTCTTATCATAAGAATTTTCTCATATTTTGCTCAGTAATAATCGGCAACGCTTCGGCCTTTGCTCACTTAGTAAAGTGATCAATGGCTATCATAGCATATTTCCTCTACCCCCTACTAAGAGAGAATGGCCTAACGATGTTGATTCCCACTGCATGAATGGCTAAGGATTTCAGATTGGGTCAACTCATGAACTGGCATTCTTAGAATGTTGGCGAACCTCTGGTACTTGACACACTTCTTCATGAATTCTTTGGCATCTATTCCATAGTCGGCCAATAGTAACCAGTCATTAGTATCTTTTTGGCTAGGTTTCTTTCTCCTAAATGGTTGCCACATACACCCTAGTGAATTTCAGTCTGCATCTTCCTCCGTTGCGTATTTGAGTAGTGGAAAAATATGCCTCCTCTTATATAGTAGATATCTACTCGCCCTATATTGAATTCTTTTGGCCTCATTTTGATCTTGTGACAATATCCCATGCTCTAAATACTCTATGATTAGTCCGGCTCATACTGCTTCAACATTGGCCTCATTCACTTCCTAAGTTCAGATGCTTGGAGAATTATCTTAATTGGTACATTTGGGTCGACCTCTCTCGAGGAGGCAATTCTCATAAGGTGATCAACTTTCTCATTCTGTTCTATAAAAACTCTCTCCAGTATTACCTTAGAAAACTTATTGATAACTTCCTTAGCCACTTCATAGTATTCATTTATGTTCTCTTCCTTGGCTCTATATTCACCCTGAAGTTGCTTGACTATGAGCTGAGAATCACTCCACACTATTACGTGCTCTGCCCTAATTCTCTAAGCAATCTAAAGTCTGGTGATTAAAGCTTCATACTCTATAGCATTGTTAGAAGTTGGGAATGTGAAACGAAGTACGTACTCAATTCTATGGTCATCGAGTAAGAAAATTCCTACTCCACTCAAGGTTTGTGTGGTAAATCCATTGACCTTTAAGATCCAATTCTATTCTGTTCCTTCTTCTATGATTTGAGTGTTCGGGATAGTTGTGAATTCTGTAATGAATTCGACAGTTGCTGTCCTTTTATGGTAAGCCATGGTCACTATTGGATATCAAACTCGCTTAATTCGATCAACCATTTGATTAATCTTCTCAAGGTTTTGGGCTTATACAAAATATTCTTCAATGGCTGATTAGTAAGTAAGACAATTATACGTGCCTAAAAATATGGCCTTTGTCTTTGAGCTACTATCACAAGAGTAAAAGCTAACTGCTCCATCCTCGAGTATCTTTCCTTTGCTTCCTCAGAGCTTTACTTATGTAATAGACTAGCTTCTGCACTCTTACTTCCTCTCAAATAAGAGTCAAACTCACTGACGTGGCTGAGACAACAAAATACAAATAAAATTCTTCTCTTGGAGTGGTTTGGCTAAATAGAGGTACTACTTCTAAGTATTATTTCAATTGTTAGAATGCTGCATTACATTCTTTGATCCATTAAAATGATCGTCTGAGTGTCTTGAAGAAAAGCAGACCCTTGTTAGTCAATTTAGATTTAAACCTAATAAGGGCTACCATTCTTTTTGCCAGCCACCAAACTTCTTTAGTTGTTGTTGAGCTTGCAGGTCTAAAATAGCTCTAACTTTTTTTGGGGTTAGCTTTAATGACTCGGTTAGATACAATTAGCCCTAAGAACATTCTTGATGCCACCCCGATGTGCACTTGGCTAGATTAAGCTTCTTTTTGTATCTTCTGAAGGGTTTAAAGGCTTCCTCGAGGTCTGCTATGTGGTTAATCAATTGCTTGCTCTTGACCAGTATGTCATCGATATATATCTTGACATTTCTGCTAATGAGGGTTTTGAACATTTGATTCACCAACCTTTTGGTGAGTAGCACCTGCATTTTAGGCCAAGTGGTACAGACCTCTTGCTCAACCATCTTCATTTGATTATAGATAGAAAATGAATCTATGAACGACAGCACCTCATGTCCTGACGTAGAATCTATTAACTGATCAGTTGCATGTAGAGGAAAATTATCCTTTGGTCATGCTTTGTTTAGGTCCGTGAAGTCGACACACATTCTCTATTTTCTATTGGACTTTTTGACCATAACAACGTTTGATAACCAACTGGGGTAGTGTACCTTCCAGATACATTTGGCTTGAGTAGCTTATCAACTTCTTAAGCTATGAATTTACTCCGTTTTAATGCAAAGATCCTCCTCTTTTGTGTCACTGGTCTTACCCCTAGCATGATGTTAAGATGATGTACTACCACCCAAGTGTCTATGCCTGGCATGTTCTCGTGGGACAAAGAGAAAACATCGATGTTATCCTGAAGGAACCTTCTCAATCCATCCCTCAGTTGTTTGAGGATATCTTCCCCGATCTTCAGACTTCTATTTAACTCAGAGGAACCTATTGTTATGCCTTCCAATTAACTAGCTGGTTTATCTTTCTTCGATTCTTCGTCGTCTCTGATCTTACGCTCCTAGACTATCAGAGTTTCTTGGAGTTTCTCCCTTCGGGGTTGACATATAACATTCACTTGCTATCATTTAGTCTCCCCTTGCACAACCTACTCTGTGGTTAATGGAAAATTTAACTCTCAAATGACAAGTGGATGTGAATACTTTAAATTGGTTCAGAGCTATACGATCAAGGATGGCGTTATAGGCTAATAGGCAATCCACCTCCTGAAAGTTGATCAATTTGGTCATTTGCCGCGGTTCAACTCCCAAAGTGATTCACAGAACAATCGAGCCGATAAGGGTAATCCGATCTCTTATGAAACGCACCAACAAGGAAGTGACTAGTTATAACTTTTCTTTCCCAATCTTCATTTTATCAAATGCCTTCTTATATAGTATATCTGTTAAGCTTCCACTGCTGACAAGAATTCTTTAAGTCTAAAATTAACAATGATAAATAAGATGACAAGTAGGTCATCATGTGGTTGACACAGCTCGGCTGCTTTTTTCTCAGTGAAGGTAATGGTTTATTTCTCTGCTCGGCTGTCTTTTTACGCAGCTCGATCATTACCACCTCTCGGTCTTTCCTTACTTCCCAAGCATATTTTTGCTTCTCGTAGAAGATTCTCCTTTAGATATGACCGTAGTCTTCTTTAGCTATGACCCATGTCTTCTTGATCGGTTGTCGGTTCTAACGAAGCAGGTTAAGATTTTGCAGTTAGGGAGATCTATGCCCAGCCCTTCTCTCTAGAACTCGGCCAGTAATGAATCTTCTAAATCTTCCTTGCTTGATCAATTCTTATATTTACTTCTTCAAATCAGTGGATTCTTCAGTGTCATGCCCATGACCTCTATGGAAGTTGCAATACTTAGCTCGAGATCTTTTTTTAGGGGGTGCCCAACCCACCTCAAGTCTGAGTCATCTCGAATTTCATATAGAACATCACCAAGTTTGGTATTGAGGGGGGGAATTTTGGCTCATGTCCATGTCGTGAATTCTTCCTCTTTCATTTCTATTGTTTGACCTTGCATTCTTTTGAGTCTTTGGCTTCGGAATGTTTTTTAAGTTGCACTATCTTTTCTTATCTTAGTGAGAACTGCTTCTTATATCTGGATCTATTTTAGCCTTCATGTCATTCTCGATGATATGTTTTTAAGCTCGAAGCATCAACTCAGCCATGTTTATGAGTGGTTTTTTTACTAGGGAGGCCATAAACCTAAAAGATCTAGGACTACTCATAACAGCTGTTAAAGCCACCTAATCGTCTGTTTCGTTTATGTCTAGCAGTTTCTTGTTGAATTTCTTACATAGTCTCATAGAGACTAGTTTTTCTCCTACTTAATAGTCAAGAGATGAGTGGTAGGCCTTCTTTGCCTCTTGCCACCAATAAGATGACCCAGAAAGAGCTTACTTAACTGTGTGAAATCTAAGATGGTGCTAGGCTTAATCTTGTTAAACCAAACCCTGGCATAACTTTTTAACATGATTAGGAATTTTCTACACATAATTTCATCAGGGATAGCTTGTAAATGCATTAATTCTTTATATGTTTTCAAGTGATCCAGGGGATCTTTGGATCCATCGAACGTGTCTACCGTAGGCATCCTAAACTTCGGAGGTAGTGGGAAATCTATTATTATTTGTGTGAAAGGTGACCCTATTTTGTTGCCTAAATCGCCCACTACATTGAGAGTTCTTACTGCAACCAGGATTAAAGCCATTTGGGCCTAGAGTGCACGAATTTGATTTTCTCTAGCTAAGACATTCCCTGAACATTCTTCTGCATCGTTGCGAGAAAGGAACATATGACTGTTTTCTTTCACTTTAGCATGAACATCAACACCTTCATATTGAGGGTCTCTTTAGTGCCTACCTTGCTCTCTATTTTCAATAGTAATACCATTGTTTCCCACATTGTTTGCTTTGTTTGCTGGCTAGGCCCTGGGGCTGGGGCTGGGGCTATTTGCAGTTGCTGAGCTAATGCCTCGTTTAAGGCCATTAAAGCTTGCATATTAGTCATCATCTGAGCCATCTTCCTTTCAATGGAAGCTATTTTGTCATTGGGCTGGTTTTTTGTAGGACCAATCAATGGGCGACTTCTTTTTTATAGGTTTATCGCGGCGTCAAACTTGGTTTTGACCATGGAAATAATAAGAAACCATAAAATTGTTATTTAGCAGGGACGGTGGTAACTGATAATATAATAAATTCGGTGGTCACTCCCAAATCACGTGCAACGCTTTCTCTTCGACATGGATGCCAGAAGCTTGACCTGAACACTTATGTTGTGCCTGTTAAAGAGTCTCCAACGATCAAGTTAGTAAGAAATGCCGTAGTGTATATGCAATTACTGTATTAAAAATACTCTTTTACCTCCCTTGACGGATGATTTTTCTCCTTATATAAGCCTTTGGATACAGCTAGAGTCATCTTACATAGAGATTCAGTCTATTATAGAAATATTCCATAAATGGAATATTTATATTATGATGCAACCCACCTAAAATTTAGGGAATGGCCACGACTTCCCTAAAGGGAGAATCATGTGATCATAGGCATAGATGCTGCGGAGGTCATGTGGTTATTTAGGCCATAGGTAACTTGATCAGGGTCTAAGCTTAGGTTCAATCGATCAGGTATAAACGCTTAATCGGGCTAGCCATCATTCGATTGTGTCAGCCCCCAATGGACTACCCCTTGTCTAACTCAATCATAATATAATAAATTTGGTCACTCCCAAATTACGTGGAATGCTTTCTCTTCAATATGGACA
>QLOD02167140.1:0-36541 GCA_003260245.2 Sideroxylon spinosum
TTTATTGAGGTTTTCAACTTTCTATTGCTTTTATTTTTAGTTTAATTCCTTTCTTCCACCATTCTCAACTCAACTCATACCTAAGCATCCCATAAATCCAAATTTAGTTGGGAAAAATTAATCTTACCTACTAACTAATGAGAGCAAGTCTAGTGTTTTTAACATAGCCCTCCCTGTGGAAAGAACGACCAGTACTCTATATAGTTTATAAATGTAAATTTGCTACCTACATGACCTTGCACTTACAGTTCAAGTCATTAATATAGCCTTAAGGTTGGAAAATAATTCTTAAACTTTAGAAGCTAATGCTTTTGTGAAACCTATTGGAGCAATATAATCTAAAAATATGATTATATTAAAATTACATGTATCAATCAAGTACTCATTATACCCCCTATTCAGGGAAGGTATGGAGATACTAATAATAGGGATGGGGACTAGTATGATAGTCTCCACTCCGCCCTAGACCCCTTTAAAAATAATTTAAATATTTTATTTTAATATTTATTGATGTATATATACTATAATATTAAAAACTAATCTCGATCTTGAATTTTTCTACCTTTTCACCGCTGTCCACTGGGTTTTCTTGCTTGAGTGAGAATATGAGTTTGTAAATCAAAGCCAAAAATGAACATGTGAACTTTGAACCTCCAATCTGAGTAACAAGCTTGAGTCTTTCTCTCTTTTCATTGTCTCTTTCCCTCTTCTCATCATCTCTTCTCAAGCCTCTTCTCTCTGACCGCCTCTAGAAATTGCGTTTGAAAATACCCCCAAGTGTAAGGGTATGCGGTGTTGTTTTACCGGGTGAATTCATGATCGTATCCATAGGAAACCTAATATTTTAATTTTCTAGGTATCACAAGACAAAACTATTCACTACCTAGTTCACAATTTATAAGTTTTCAAGGGTTTAAAGATTGAGTTTCATCCAATTTTTTTTTTTTTTTTACTTAATAATAAACTTCAATGATTAAAATTAATTTCAAGTAATATATTAAAATTTTTAGAATTTAAAAAAAATGATGCAAATTGAGATTATAATGAAAAAATGAATAAAAATTTTGATTCAACTTTCAAGTTCATGTGGATTAATTATTTCATAATGTGATGTGCTTTTATTATAATCTAAGTTTCACGTAAAGGAAAAATAGATCGGAAGATATTTTTGTGAAAAATTTCATTAATTTTCCCTATACTCAATTTTATACTCACGTTTGGGATTATAAAACTAGATGATTTTCTTTTAATACTATTAGGATTCAGTTCTAATTTATTTATCTCAAAAGTATAAAAAAGAAATAAAAGATTTAGATCCAAATATCCTTATCAGTGATTACAAAGAATTTGATCAAGGGTTTTCGTTTCCGAAGGTTTTTAAAATTAATGAAATCAAATCTGAATGTTGTAGATCTCTACGTGTACATTTTCACTCAACATGGATAGATCTATGCACATCATCATGATCATAACAATCCACCATTCCTTGATTCAATTAGCCTAACATTGAAGCAATAAGAACACAAGATGTAAAAATAAAGGAGAAACAAATGAGAACATTTAATGAATTAAAACTAAAATCAAATACCACACTTTGAAGCAAAAATAAAAGCAATCAACATTGATAACATGCCAATGAAAACTCCAAAAATCCGCAGAAAATATTCTTCTAAAACATGCAAGAGAATACTGTAGAAAACCCTAGAAAAACTCTGTATTATGGCTGTATATACCCCCTTGACGGCTCTACAAGACTCTTATTTATAAAGCAACCGAAAAACCCTAAAATCAACACAAATCGGCACTGGAAACCCACAGTATCCCGACCACCCCTGGCAACGGTCTAGACCACAGTGTGCTCGGCCCTTTTGAAAACTTTGTAGTGGTCCCGACCATTTAGGAGATGGTCTAAACCATAGTGTCCTATTTTGACTTCCTACTTTGTTTTTTCATCCACGATCTTGCTCTAGTCTGAGCTGGAACTCTGTGTGTGGAAGGCTCGTTTGCATCGTTTTCCTCATCTCCATCACTACTAATCACAATTATTTCCTCCTCTTTCCTAAATTAAAGAAAACAAACCAAATAAGTGATAGAAATTAAAAAAAACTTGGAAATTTATTAGATAACACAATGTTTTAAACCAAATTATGCAGTTTATAATTACACTTTTCGAGTGTAATGACACTCCTCAAGTTGAGCCTTGCTAGTCCCTATCAATGACGTTATTAAAACAAAAGCAAACTATTATCCTAGTTCTATTTTCATCGGAAACACGGCTACAGTTAGCAAGCCTTTTAAACCCCTAGGTTATCCCTAGTGGACAAATGAAGTCTCGTGAGGGTTTACAGTGAATCTACCCACAAAATTCTTAAAGTAATTCAATGGATAGTAATAATAATTTCAATAACTCCTGATTCAAATTCAATCTGAAACACATAACCAAACTTTTAAAATTTTGCATAAATTTTCCCAATATACCTTAGACTCACCTAACCTTCCAACCATTTAATTTCAATTGTGTCAAATATTGTCATTCAATAAACATAGCTAACAAATATACTCATAGATTACGGTCTTGACTTCAAATCTCACCAGGGTGTTCATTCTCAAATGAATTCACTCGAAAAGGTTACTCTCATGGTTTATGCGTGAATGCAATATCAGCTACGTACAATGAACCCAATCAAAACATGACTAAAAGAATTAAAATAGTCAGTGTTGCATAGCTTCATGAATGGAAAGTATTAACGTATAAACAAGAAACTTCTACCGACCACATGAAGTAGATTAATGCTCTTATAAGTGTCTTTCACCTAAAGTCCATTACGTCTTTAGTAGGTTGTAGCTTGGCCATGGGGTATTGGTTAGACAAACAAAGGATAAGAAAGGTCAAAGTGCATGTCTCAGATTATAATGATCGTGCAATGAAATACTCCCCAGCTGTTCTCTTTTCAACTCCTGAATGCCCACATTGGACCCCCCTTTTTTTATGAGATTTATAATAATGAACTCATGAAATGCCATATCACTTTTTTTTTTCAAATGTTTTCTTTTTGTTCCACCACACTTTTTCAATTACAAGTCCCCCCATTTTATACTTCTCATTACAAATTTTGCAGAAGTATCCTATGACATACAAGGGTTGATTCACCTATATATCTAAGGCTAAAGGGTTATAAATGTGGCTAAAACAAGAAATTCCATATATTATTTTTTTCAAAAAAAGGGCTTCAAAGTGGCTCCAAAAATAAATTTAATCAAAGAAAAGTCACAAGCATTCAAATGTAAGAAAGATGGCCTAACATCACTCTCAAGGTTATTGACACTTTGTTAGTGGCATTAATCCATACATGTAAGTCAAGAATAGCATCTTGTGTATTAATACCAAAGCAAAATGAAGTGATAGAGCTATTCAAGAAAAGTGGGATGAAAGAAATAATATAGAATGTTAAGTATAAAACCCTTAAAAACGAAAGTTCAGGCTCAAAAGCTCAAAAAATATAAGATTAAGTCTCCATCTCTATTTTGGTATAGTTGAATAACTAAATTTCATGAACTCTAATTCTTAACACACCTTCATTTCGATGGCCTTAAGTGACAAGTCTTCAATACATTAGAAACATTTATACTCAATTTTAATTTTAGTTTTAGTTCTCTATTACAAAATTGAAAATCAAACCATTTGTTACTTTTATAACTACTTCCACCACTAAACTAAAGCTAACACATACATTAGTCATTAATAATTTGTAATGGAAGCGACATATTATGAACCATCCCTCCCAACTTAAAAGACACATTGTCCCCAATATGTGTATAATGTAAGAACAAAATTGCAGGATAAATCAAAGTAAATGGAATATATGTATGAAGCAGATCCCCCAACTTAAAGTGCAAGTGACTAATGATATTGAAACAAATAACAAAAGGAAAATAAATAAAAGAGAAATAGAAAAGAAAAGATGATTGGGGGAAGAAATACCTTATGTCGGCTACATACTTAGCTAATGCATCATTAATAGCAATAATAGCTTCATCAGGATTTGTAAAATCTTATGGAGGCTGGTCACAATAATCGGGCTCGATAAAAGTGTTAGTACTTTCGTTAACCTCATCACCCGAATCAGGATTATCTTCTAATGGAGGCATATTGTCATAGTCAGAGTGTGATGAATCATCAGATAAGACTATGGTTTCAGTGTCAATGTCATAGTTGGGTGTATCAGCCACTCAACATATATGTCTACCTGTGCCACTCCATACGCACTAAAATCTCTAAGTCTATCTCGTCCCACCCTTGCCCCTCAAGAAACTGGGCAGGTATTATAAGGATTGTGGGAGGAAAAATAAGCGAAAGGGGAAAGAATTTCTCTCTTCAAAATAATCATCAGAGCGATGGGACAGTCTAAACTGCCCAACGCATCATCACCACTCAGATTATTAATGTAAATCTTTAACTCATTATCGAAATCTAATAGTTCAGATTCGTTAGACATGATGGACATGTACTTATGCAAAATATATAAAGTACGGAACAAGAAAATCAACATAATATTGCTGAGCATGAGATAAGTAGCAAAATGAAAAGAATTAAAACAGCAAAAAGAAAATAAAAAGAAATGACAGGCACAATAGGGTTATGAAATTATAATAAGATAATCATCAGCATAGTCATAACACAATGTACAGGAACAAAATAAAAGTACGATGAAATTATAGAGTTTTAGGGATACGAAATAGAGCACTGAATCTAAACTCTAAACTGACAAAAATTATAAACACCCAAAAAAAGACAAAAAAAGAAAAGAAATAAAACCGGTAATCATTGCGGTGGTGGATGAGAAGAGTCTCAAATGTGATCTAGAATGCTCTACAAGAAATGACCCTGAGTCTACTGTGACCATTGAATCTGTAGTAAGAATTGGTGGTCATCCTCTTGGTTTTACTCCAAGTGACTCATTCTGTCTACCAATGCACCGATCTGAGAAGCCAACTCAGCATTTGACATTTCATGTTCTACTTCCTCATTAGTCTAAGCACGTGACCCACTCCCTTCCTCATCAACCTCCGTTCCTCTCTTATTAATTCTAGCTGTGTTACCCTAGGATTTAGAATAGGAAATGATATTAAAAGAATTCAACCCTGGGGTTAAAGGCATGTCATCTGTAATCTGTGTACCCTTTCTCCTGAAAATTTCTATAAGGGCACCTATAAAAAGTAATCTGTGTTCTGCGGGGGGTGTTCAAATGTGTATGCAATAGGGTGCCAAAAATAGAAGGGTAGGTCAATTGTCATTCCTATCCTAATGGCATATATCAATCGAGCTCGAAGTGGAGTACAGTCAGCATGCCTATTCTATGGTAGAAGATTAGTGCAAGAGAACATGTGCAAGGCCCAATATTTATCATTTAGCACAGATACTGGTTTCATAAACTCCCCAGTCCACTCTTGACCTCTAATAAGATCTCCCGAGCAATAATAGGCAGCGGTGGAACACCCTCAGCTGGATAGGAGAATTCTAGGTTTGAAATATGGGGAAGTTGGAAAACTTACGAACAATCATTAGGTGTAAGGATAATTTTAACTCCGCGAACCCAACTGATTATTCTTTCACACCCTTCCCTCCGAATTATAGAATTTTCTTTAATATTTATGAAAAATTCCCTAACAGTGTCCACCACATAACTGGAATAAAATCTTGCTAACCCCAACCACTGTCTGCCCTCAAAATTCTGATGTAGCATGAAATCCTCCCCTCTAAATTGATCAATTTGCCAAAACCTTTCAATTACTATTGGCCTGTAAACTTAAATATTATCATATTGAGTTTTGGCTTATTTTCTCCAAAAATGATTTCGATCAAATGAGGTGGAATCAAATTACCTATGAGCAACTTGCTTAACTCACAGGGGCATATTTGCTACATCCAAAAGTGATAATATTGGTAGGATAATTGACAATAATCAGGCCTTATGTCCACACCAATTCAGTGGCCACTAGGAGTAAAATAAAGCTATACAATATGAATAAAGTTGCCATTGAAAGAATTTTTCTAAATAGGCTTGAAGAAACCACACAATCAGGTTTAAACTTGGAAAAGCAGGAAATTTCAGTTACCTAATACACTACACAATCAGGTTGAAAGAATTTGCATGCAATCAAGCAAAGTAGACCACCCATTCGAGTCTACAAGCTACATACCTTGATTGAGGAAGGAAAAGAGACCCAATTCACAACCTCAAGCTGCAGGTAAATTCTCCTTGATAAATGAAACAATTTCTATGGAAAAACAAAATTAGAACAAGAAAGAAGAGTAGAAAAAGTTTAGGATGGTCAATCTAAGAAAGATTAGAACTATACCTAAGGGAGAAATATTTAAGTGGAAGATTACTATAGTTAGGGCTCGAGGAAGATTAGGAAAGGAACTTACCAATTTTTGAAGATAAAAGAGAAGATGGAGCAAGCCATGAGCAAATGGGAGTGACCTAAGTGCTACGCAGATAGGAAGAACTAGATGGAGGAGCTTTAGAGAGATGGAGCTATGGAGAGGAAGGTTTTGAAGACAAAATCTCGATCGAACAAAAGGATTTGGGTTTGATAAAAAAACATTGTAGGGTCCCAACCACTTGGGGAATGGTCCGGACCAGCTAAGCACCCCCACAAAGTCCACCGTACTATGGTCCGAATCGAGAAGGATGAGTGTTTCGGATCGGTCACTTTTTTTTTTTTTAGGGAGAACCAAATGAAACTATGCTACTCTAGCTCTAAAACCATTCTAAACTAACTAATATTCATCTAATATACACTTTGATTAGAACTACTCAAATGGCGGGGGAACCAAAGGTCCCACAACTCAACAAATCCCAAGAAATTTTCTAAATTACAGCTTAAATCGGTGCCGATCTACCTTGAAGTGATTTTTATTCTTTGGGTTTTATATTTCGATAGCACCATGTTTAGTAACACTCCTTACTATAAAGGGACCAGTCTATTTAGGTTGCAATTTTCCAGGATAAAGATGAAGCCATGAACGATAAAGGAGTACTTTTTGACTCTTGTGAAATGAACGATGAGCAATATGCTGGTCATGAAGCTTCTTCATTCTTTCTTTGGAGATTTGAAAGCTTCCATAGGCATTATTTCACAATTCTTCCATGTCTGGAATCTGAAGTTTACGATGTAACCCAACCTCGTTAATATTAATGTTGAATTGTATGATAACCCAAATAAGATTTATGTACCATTTCAACTGGAAGTTGACACAGCTTTCTGTAAACCAAACGATTTGGAGACATCCTTGGAGTTGTTTTTAAGCTGTGCGATACGCTTATATGGGGTCAATAAATCTTAATGACCAATCCTTACAGTCTGGATTGACCATTTTTTTGAGGATTTGATTGATTTCTCTATTTGCAAGCTCTATTTGGCCTTATCTGTGGGTAATATGATGTACCAACCTTGTGTGAACTACACCATATCTATGTAATAGTGTACCCACAAGTGTTTTCCTCTATCATTTATAATTGGTCGTGGTATTCCAAAGCGTGAAAATATATTCTCATAGAGAAATTTGAGCACAACTTTATGATCATTTGTTCATATGGCAGTTGCTTTAACCCATTCAAAAAAACAATCTATCCCTACTAAAATGTATTCAAACCCAAAAGACACTGGAGAAGGGCCCATGAAATCGATTCCCCAATAGTCAAATACTTCCAAAACTAGAATAGAGGAAAGAGACATCATGTTTCTATGGTTGAGGCTCCCTAACAATTGACATCTGTCACACATGGTACGGAACCGATGAACATCCTTAAATAAAGTGGGCCAATAAAATGCACACTACAGAATTTTTTAAGTTGTTTAATCTATGGAAAAATGGCCATCACAAGCTTGGGAATGGCATAATTTGATTATACCTTGTATTTACCATACGAGAACTTAACGTCGAATTACTTAGTCTGGGCAATATTTAAATAATTAAGGATCATCCCCAAAAAAAAAAAAAAACTCAAATGTTTCTCAAAAATTTCTTTATATTCTTAAAACTTCATTCATCTGAAATTTTTCCAATCACCAAATAATTTGCAATGTCAGCATACCACGGAGGTGTGGATGCCATTATTGCAGCTACATTGAATAGTTGTTCATCCGAGAAGCTATCATTTATTTGAATTTCATCCTTGGAGTAAGTTTCCATTGGTAAACGTGACAAATGATCGACTACCATATTCTTGTCACCCTTTTTATCTCTAATATCAAGATCAAACTCTTATAATAATGGAATCTAATGTATTAACCTTAGTTTTGCTTCTTGTTTGGTCAACAAGTATTTTAACACAGATTGATCAGTATACACTATAAATGTTGAACTAATGAGATAAAAGTGAAATTTCTTAAGGACAAAGACAATTGCTAACATCTTTTTTTTAGTTGTCGTGTAATTTCACTAAGCATCATTCAGGGTTTTACTAGCATAGTAAAGACCATTTTCTTTCTTGTCTTTTCTTTGCCCTAACATAGCACCAATAGAATAGTCACTTGCATCACACATAAGTTCCAAAGGAAGTGACCAGTCATGAGATTGAAGGATAAGTGTTGTAGTTAACAAGTGTTGAGTTTTTCAAATGCATTTTTGCATCATGGTGTCCATTCAAAAGATGCCTCTTTTGTCAATAAATGACACAAGAGTTTTAAAATTTCACTAAATGATTGAATGAAACGTCGACAAAATCCAGCATGGCCCAAGAATGAATGAATATCCGTAACAAATTATGGAGTGGGAAGTTTCTTAATTAATTCTACCTTAGCTTGATCAACTTGGATGCCCTCTTTGGAAACAGTGTGACCTAAAACTATGGCTTTAGTTACCATGAAATGGCATTTTTCCTAATTGAGCATTAGATTTTTCTCCTCACACCGAATCAATACTAGATCAAGATTCTTTAAGTACTACTCAAAGGAATCACTGTAAACATAGAAATTGTCCACAAAGACCTCCACGACTAATCATGCAGCGCTAAAAGGTAGTAGGAGCGTTACGAAGACCAAAGGGCATTCTTTTATAAGCAAATGTACCAAAAGGACAAGTAATAGTAGGTTTAGCTTGATCTTCTAAAGAAACATCTATTTGATTATAGCCCGAATAACCATTTAAGAAATAGTAATATGCACGCCCAGCTACTCTCTCCAAAACTTGATCCAGAAGTGGAAGACGAAAATGATCTTTCTTTCTTACAGCATTAAGCTTTCTATAATCAATGCATACTCTCCAGCCAGTCTGAATTCAAGTTGGAACCAACTCATTATTCTCATTTTGAACTACAGTAACACCTGATTTCTTAGGAACCACCTATGTAGGGCTTACCCATTTAGAATCAGAGATTGGGTATATAGTTCCTATATCAAGTAATTTTAACACTTCAGCTCTTGTTATCTCTTTCATGTTCAGATTGAGCCTTCTTTGCATTTGTCTTATTGGTCTGGCATCATCTTCTAAATAAATTCGATGTGTGTAGAGAAGTGGACTAATACCAGTTAAGTCTGCTACTGACCAATCTAAAGCTTTCTTATGGATTTTCAAAAGATTTAATAACTGATATTCTTGTTCAGTAGTTAATTTAGATAAAATAAATATTAGGTATGTCATTCCTTCTCTACGGAATGCATATTTTAAATTGCTAGGAATGGGATTTCTACCAGGATTAAGAGCTTTTAATTCTTAAGATTCTTTTTTATTCAACATTGGTCCCTGTGGTTCAAATGTTGGCACCTATTTTCCCATAGACATAATTGGCACACCTTTAACCAATCATATATTGCTTTTACTTCGGCCATTTGAGTTGAAAAAGTCAGATTCTCCTTACTAAAGCAAATAACCCTCTCTAATTCAGGATCGATTTAATCTTGTACTATGGTTTCTATCGAATACACCTCTTAAACATCAAGCTATTCTTTTGGATGTTTACTAACATGGAAAATATTAGTTTTGAACTCAATATTTCCAAAGGACATTTTCATTGATCCATTCTTACAATTTACAAGTGCATTTAAGGTTACGAGAAATGGTCTGCCTAATATAACAAGAGTGGAATTAGGTGTAAATAGATTGGTTAAGGACTGTGTATCTAGTATGATAAAGTCTACTGGAAAGCATAAATCCTCGACCTGAACCAACACATTCTCAATTATTCCTCGTGAGACTTTAACAAATCTATCAGCAAGTTGAAGTGTCACACTAGTAGGGTTTATCCCTCCCAAACCTAATTGTTCATCAGTAGAGTATGAAAGTAGATTTACACTTGCCCCAAAATCAAATAGTGCTCGACTGATATAATAATCTCTTATGTGATATGTTATAGTAGGACATCCAGGATCCTTGTACTTAAGGGGTATACGACCATGAAGTATAACACTGGCTTGTTTAGTTAGAAAGGCTTTCTCTTTTACATTTAGCATGTGTGTGATTCCTTTAAGAATTTGGCATATGCAGGGATTTGATTAATTGCATCAATCAGAGGTATGTTGATTTTGACTTGCTTGAAGACCTTTAATATTTCTACAGCTTAAGCATCTCTCTTTGATTTTAGGAATCTTTAAAGGAATGGTGGTTTGGGAATATATTCCCTTGAAGTAACCTCTACTTCTTTTTTACCTTCCTTCCCTTTCCCTTTTTCTACGTCCTTCTCCTATTCCCCTTTGTTTTCATCTAGTTGTACTTGTTCTTTCATCCAGAATTAATCTTCCTCTGTCCGCTTGGTTTTCAACTTTTTCCTGGGCTTAACCACCCTAGGATGAAAGGTTTTGTCTATTACTTTACCAAGCCTAAGCATCATGACACCTTGAATTAGCTCTAGATTATTTTGACCATTGGAAGATCCTTCAACTTGATTTACTTAAGTAGATGGATTTGGACGTGGTTGAGTAGGTAACTGATCTTTTTGCTAATTATTCAGTGTTTCAGTTATAAGAATCAGTTGTTCTTTTATGTCATCCATCACTCGAATATTTTGGGCCCACAATGTAGATTTTGTAGCCATGAATTACTGAAGAGTCTCTTCGGTGGACCGCTTGTTAGGAAGGAATAGTGTATTTCGATGTGGTCATATGTTCTGAGATCGTCTTGGGTTATGGATAGGAATTTGTGGAATAAGTGGAGGTAGAGTAGAATGAAACCACTAAGACATTGATGCTCCATCATTTCTCCATCCAAAATTAGGATGGTTCCTCCAACCCGGATTAAAGATCTTAGAAAAAGGATTTTCTCCTTGATTTTGTCCCCGATATGGTGGACGAAATTGGTTGATCGTATTGATAGCTAATTTACTAGATTGTTGTCATTTCTCTACACATGGGGATAGTAGGGTAGTCATCTATCATGTGTGCTTGGCTATCACACATAAGACAATAAACACTTGCCACGGGGTCCTTGACAGTATGTGTTTTCTTTTTAATTTTCAAGGTCTTAATCTCCCTAGTTAGTGTTGCTAATTTGGTTTTAATTCATCAGTTACACTCAATTGGTGTAAACCTCTATTTGGTGTAACACTAGCAGCTTGGGTGTTTGAGTTCTCGTATTATCCTAAGTTTGTGCATTTTCAGCAAGGAATTCAAAATACTCATATCCTTCTTTCGGAGTTTTATTGTAAAACTGTCCATTACACGTGGTTTCCATGAATTGTTTTAGTTGTGGTGTTAATGATCCATAGAAGATATTTGCCAAACGTCAAACTTCAAATCCATGATATGGACAAGAATGTAAAAGTGATTTGACCCTTTCCCACTACTGATAAAATGTTTCACTAGTCTGAGGAGCAAAGTTTAAAATTTGATGTTGAATAGCATCAGTTCGATTGGTAGGAAAAAAAATTTTAAGAAATTTAGCTTGATTTTCTTCCCAAGAACAAATAGAACTGGTTTACAAGAATTCAAACCATCTAGCAACTTTATCCTTAAGAGAGAAAGAGAAATACTAGATCTATGGGATAATTTTGATCTTTAAAAGTTACACAAATATTCCTAAATCTAGTTAAATACTCATAAGGATTTTCAGATTCCATACCATGAAAGGTTAGAAGAAGTTGGATCATTCCAGGTTTGAAATTGAAAGGTATTTAATTTTTAAGTTATACTATACAAGATTTAGGTGCATGCCTATCTTGTTATAGTATGTCCCTCATTGAACGTCTAGTAACGATAGGTTGATCATTTGCTGCCATTTCTACAATAAGAGTAGAAAATGATGATTGTGAAAGTTCTACGAAGAGTTTTTCGGGATTGAAAGGAATATTAATGTGTTTAGGGCGTATCATTCTACTGTCCTTCCTACGATTGCAAGCTCTCATAAGCTAAATAGAAAAATTATAAAATACATCGAACAGTAGTAAGCTATACTGGGCAAATTTGATAAACAAAAATATTTTAGAGGGCGGTAAAAAAATTTAAATCTAATTCAACCAAAAAATATAAAATAAAATCTAGTTCCCTAGCAACGGTGCCAAAACATGACCGCCTTTGGAAATGCATCTGAAAATATCCCCAAGTGCAAGGGTGTGTAGTGTAGTTTCACCTAGTGAATTCAAGATCGTATCCATAAGGAACCTAATGTTTTAACTTTCTAGGTTTCACAAGCCAAAAGTATTCACTACCTAGTTCACAATTTATAAGTTTACAAGGGTTTTGAAAATTTAGTTTGATCCAAATTGTTTTTACTTAATAACTTCAATAATTAAAACTAATTTAAAGCAATATATTAAAATTTTCAAAATTTAAAAATGGAAAAATAAATAGTGATGCAAATTGACATTATAACGAAACAATGAATAAAAATCTTGATTCAACTTTCAAATCCAAGTCGACTAATTATTTCATAATGTGATGTGCTTTTACTACGATTTAAGTTTCACGTAAAGGAAAAATAGATCGGAAAATACTTTCGTGAAAAAGTTCATTAATTTTCCCTATACTCAATTTTATACTCACGTTTAGATTTATAAAACCGGATGATTTTCTTTTAATAATAGTGGAGTTCAGATCTAATTTATTTAACTCAAAAATATAAAAAAGAAAAAAAAGATTTAGATCCAAAAATCCTTATTAGTGATTACAGAGAATTTGATCAAGGGTTTTCGTTTTCAAAGGTTTTTGAAACCAATGAAATTAAATCTAAAAGTTATAAATCTCTAAATGTACATTTTCACACAACACGTGCAGATCTACGCACATCACAATGATCATAAAAAAAACCACCCGTCCTTGATTTGTTGAATCAAGAGCAAGTGATTTAGCCTAACATTAAATCAATAACAATACAAGATGTAAAAATAAAAGAGAAACAAATAAGAACATCCATTAAATTAAAACTAAAATCAAATACCATACTTCAAAGCAAAATGAAAAGCTATCAATGTTAATAACGCGCCAATGAAAACTCTAAAAATTCGAAAAAATATTCTGCTAAAACGTACAAAAGAATACCGTAGAAAACCCTAGAAAAACTCTGTATTACGGTTGTATATCCCCCCTTGACTGCTCTACTAGAATCCCATTTATAAAGCTACCGAAAAACCATAAAATTAACACAAAATGACGCTGGAAACCTACAGTGATCTAGACCACCCATGGCAATAGTCCAAACCACAGTATGCTCGGCCCTTTTGAAAACTTTACAGCGGTCCCAACCATTTGGGGGATGGTCTGGACCACAGTGTCCTATCATGCATTTTTGCTTTATTTTTCCATTCGGGTTCTTGCTCTAATTTGGGCCGAAACTTTGTGTGTAGATACCGAAGGCTTTTTTGCGCTGTTTTCCCCATCTTCATCACTGCTAATCACAATTTTTTCCTCTTCTTTCCTGAACTAAAGAAAATAAACCAAATAAGTTATAAAATTAACAACACTCAGAAATTTATTAGATAATGCATGCTTTTAAACCGAATTATGAAGTTTGTAATTACACTTTTCGAGTGTAATCACTTTTATTCTCAAGGGTTTGAATGATTTCTGAGCTTTCTCGACTTTTAAGATTTGATTTTTTTAGTTGGTTTTATTTTTTTTAGTTATTTTCTCTTTTGGGTTTTGTTCTATTTTGCTCTGATTTTTGTTCTCTTTCTCAGTTTTTTTTTTGTTTGTTTGTTTAATTTGAGATAATCATTATTAAAAAGAAATGGTCATTAATATCAACAGAAGGCTAATAATAGAATTTTCATTAAGAAAATAGCTTTGGAGATGCAGAGGGAAATCATTGATGTTTGGATGAAGTTTACAATGGCTAAGAAAGCCCGTGTCTGCTAGGACCTTAGTATGACGGTCTTAAGGGGTTTCATTAGTTCTAATAAGTCTTGTTTTGAAGGTCTTTAACATGTTTTATTGATTCTAAAAAAATTTGTTCCCGACTTCCTTCCATTTCTTTCATTTTCATCTTCATTGATTTTTGTTAATCCACTAATTATATTATATCAACTACTGTTAGCCTTTTATGCAGTTCATAAAATATTTTTTTCTACTTTGTTTATTGAAAAAAGTTTTGTTTCCTTCTTTTTTTCCCCCTTCTTTAGAGTTGAAGTAGTTTTGTTGGTAAAATACATTTTTGCATCATGCACTTTCCATCAAATCCAATTTTAATAGTTGAATGTTTAATTATAATTAATAATTAATACCCTCCCTTTTAATTTTTTTGCAACCAAATGATTTTGTGAAGCTCCATTTAATTACAATATTTCCCTTAAATGCCAAATAGGTAATTAAATGAAGTAGATATGCATAATCGTTAACATATATCGTGAAATCTTATTTGGGTTTTGCATTCAACGTATATACTTGAAGATGCACCCAACAAGTATCTAGAAAGAGCTAGTTTTTTTTTTTTTTTTTTTTTTCCAACCATTGCAGAGCTTAACAAACTGTTAGAAATTATAATTCATTTTCTTTTTTCAGGATTAGTAAATGGAGACTTAAGATGGTAACACTCTAGTAGGGACTAATGAAGAGGCCTTTCAATTAAACGACCCAATTAATTCTCCAATTGATTCTTCCACTAAAATTCCTAAATTTGAAAATGTTGAATCTGCTAAGAAGAGAAAATCAACTTCTATTGTTTGGACTCACTTTGAGAGGGTAACCATAAATGGAAATCCTAAGGCATAATGCAACTATTATGCCAAATGACTTACAACAAATCTAGTGATAGACTTCTCATTTACGTGATCATATAAAGTCGTATCCTAGGAGAACAATTAGATATATTAGACAACACATATTGTTAAGAGAACAAAAACAAATGAATAGGAAAGATATTGTAAGTGATTATCGAGTTGTGTTGACAAAGAGCTATTGTTTAGAATCACTAGCGACTCAAAACCTCTAGGAATTTTGAAAAGAAATTCAAATCCTCACAAATAATTAATGGGGTGATGCTGATTGGTTAGAAAAAAAAAATGGTTGAGAATTGGTTTGAAAATTTGAATACTAAAATAATTTATGGAAAACCTTGGATCTAGTTGAACTAAGTAGTAATATCTATGGATCTTTATGGATCAACAAGAAACAAATCATAAGATGTACCATTAAGTTCAAGTGAGAATAATACTTGATTGATTTAGAATAGAAAAGACAATCCAACTCTACTGAAGTGTTAATCCAAATACTTAAGTTATATAATTCATATAGAGTGCAATAAAACTCTTAATTAGCAATCCCCATACAAAATTAGAAAATTGTGCATAAGGATTCTAAGCAAGCAATTCACTTGTAATCTAACATGATCTATATAATTCTATTACTAGACCAATAACATCAATAGTGATTTCCAGAGCATCTAAATTAATTCAAGATCATTCATGAAAATTAAGAAATCAAACATTGAATATCAATTACCTTGAAAATCCATTTTAACTACTACTATCTTCAACTTGAATCCAAGAGAAGCCTACTCGCACAGATTGAAATGGAAGTGTAAATCTATATATTGAATTGAATTTATTACAGAAATTCATATTTACAAGAAGAAAATTGAAGAGAAAATTTGAAAAAGAAACTTTTTAGCCTACCAAACATAATCCGCCACTCCCCTTTATTTATATACTCTATTCTATATATATATTTCAGTTAAAAACTTGAAGCTATGTATATATATATATATATAAGTCTCAACAAAAAGTAAGAAATTGCCCTTAAAATATTTAACTCTGAAATCGTTGGGTTATCCGAACCCTTGTTCGCACGAAGGAAACTATCCTAATCTTAACTTAATTTTGATCTTGCACGATTTACACCCCTTTCTATCAATTGAAGGCTTGTTCGTAGGGTAGATGAACACTTAGACTTTCCATTCACCATTTGAAACACCTCACCTTCTGTCGATCGAACATGGCTTCGCACATAACACCATTTGAACAACCATCCGAATGATTTGTCATGTGCATGGGGGTACAAACACTAGGACCATCCAGATAAGGGTTCAAACATCTTCCCTTCTGCTCTTTTAGTTTTCTTTATGCCTTTAAATCACTCAATATGTGTTTAAATCTTTGCAATAGCCTGAAATGAAGGGAAAACAGTATTTAGGGATTACTAAATCATTTTAATCTCTTATTATGCATGGTTAATCACTCTAAGCATGTTTAAATTTTATTTTATGTGATTAATCAATACCCAAGATCCATGGTTCAACACTATAGATTTTGAAAATACTAGACTAGTCTCCAACCTTTGTTCATGGTTCCTTCTCGGAACACTATCAAAAGTAACATGTTGAAGATTTATATAGAGGGTAAAAAGAAAGATTTTGAAAATATTAGAGAGGAACGATAGTAGGATTACAATAACTACCGAGATACGGGCATCTAGTAACCATAAGAAAAGGTATATGGCTATTTCTGGAGATGTTATCAATAACAATTATGAGATGCAAAGTCAAATTATAAGGTATCGATAACTTTAATTTTCATTTTTTGCTGGACATAATAATATTACATTTAGTTTTTAGTTATCAATTTATTATTTTTTATATGTAGGTTTTCTTATGAACCTTGCCTACATACATCTGAGGCTCTTTCATATGTGTTGATGGAGTGCTTCATAGACTGAAACATTGATAATAAGTTATCAACAATTGCTGTTGATAATTGTATCACTTATGAGTTAATCGTTGACCATTTATTAAGTAGCCTTAGTGTCTCTTCACTTATTTTGGAAGGAAATTATTTCACATGCGTTATTGTGCATATATCCTTAATTTGATTGTTAAAGAAAGATTACCTTTGATTGGAGATGGGATGAGAGAGGAAGGGTTAGGGATAGTGTTGCATTTTGGGTAGTATCACCCAAAAGAGACCAAAATTTTAAAGCAGCAACATGTCAATTGCAAATATTAAGTACCAATAAATTAGTTCTTAAATATCAAACTAGATAGAATTCAACATATTTATCTTTGCGTGTTACTTTGGTTTATAAAAATGTTTTTGATTGTTTGAAAAAGAGCGAACCTCTTTATAGATGTGTGCCAACTCAAAATGATTGGGAGATAGCAAAGGTGGTTTGTGAAAAATGTGAAATATTTTATAATGTGATAGAGATGTTTTCTGGGACCAAATATCCAACTACAAGCATTTGCTTTCCATTGATTTGTAAGATAACAAACTTTTTGCAAATGTGGTTCCAAATAAGTTTGTAAAAACAATGGCTTCAAATATAATACTTAAATTTGACAAATATTGGACAATTATGCATGGTGTGATGGGGATTGAAACAATTTTAAATACTTCGCATAAGCTAAAATTGTTGAATTATTTCTTTCCTAAACTGTATAGAGATACTAATTCATAAGAAATTTCGAGGATTCGTGAACTTTGTAATGATTTACTTGAGGAATATCAAACTAAATACATGTCAAAAAAATAAAATAAAATGAAATCATGGGCAAAATGAAAATGGAATTGACTTTTCATTATACCATATATCAAAGAAGCTGAATTCAAAGGCACCTAGATAGATGAAATGATATTCATCACATCTTATTGAGAAGGATGAAATGGTGAATTTGAATTAGACCAATACTTGGAGAAAAATGTTTTGCCAAATAATGATCAATTTTATATATTTGTGAGGACCTACAAATATCTATTTTTATAATTTTGTAATTCGGAGATATATGTATAAATGAAATAGGGTATAAATGGAATTTGCTTGGGTTAAAGTTACGAATATTAGGCTTGGGTTATACATTAAAAGATATTGGGTTGTAAAATTTTGGGCTTATAATGTCGAAAACACCAAAACAGGCCAAAGATGAGGGCCCCGGGCACAAAGGGGCACCTTCCCAGGTACACGCAATGTCGGGCACACACCTAAAGAAGGTCAGGTGCCCAGCTTGTGTTGAGGTTAGCTTCTGAATTTGGTTAGTATTGATTTACCGCTTGCAGTCATTCCATCTCAGCTTTCTCAGGCTACGATGGGGGAGGTTGCAAAATAAGGAAAGGGTAGGCTCCTGTATTAAGCTTGGTCCCTAAGCTTATTCTAATATATATATATATATATATATGTATATGTTATATATTTTTGTCCGTTTGGTTGAAGAATAAGAGGAAGAGAGATCGGGAGAGCCGACGAGTAATGACCATTAGTAAGTATACGAAACCTCTGCCAATTTCAAATTAAATTTACAAAAATTAAATTGAATCACAACGGTATGAAAATCTTGATGTAAGGATTAATGATTTGAGTGTAAGATGTATATGAAGTTTTTCGGGGTTTGCCGGTTAAGCCACTATTTTTCTTCAGTTCACTGTTCCCTTTGGTCCTTCACTTGAGGTAGAGAGATTCTTGCATATGCAATGTAGAGGCTACTAGGTTATTATTGTTGAGTTTATTTTATTTTATATGGGCTTATTATTGGAGAAAACTTAAGTGATCATCTGTAGATTTGTATGTACATGTTGCTAGTTTGGGAAAAAGTTATAAGTTAGCAACATGATCTATACTTGACTAAACCTTATATTGATTTTATTTTGATGTCACATAAGTTGCTTAAAGTTGTCAAAATGACAAGCATTTAAGAGAAAAAAGATTCCATACATGTATATCATATAAGAAATTAGGAAAGAGTTATAACTTAACTATTGGACCACTCCTAGGCAAATGGCCCTAAGAATCTCGGGCGCATGCCCTACTGTGCACACTGGCTCAAGGCCCCGGTGCTCGTCCAAAATTGGTTCCCCTTCTCTTTATGCCATGTACTTGTTCCTTTTTTCAAATTTTTAGAATAAAAGGACATCAAACATATATGTATGAAATTCAAAAGCGTTTCAAATAATAAATGAGAATCCCATAATATAAAAGCATGACGGGAATTTGAATAATGTAGGATTATGTTGTAAATTGATGGTTTAGAATTTGATTTAGATATTATGAAATGATAAATGATTTGATTGTGAGGTTATGGAAACCTTGATGATAAATGATGAGAACACAAAAAAATGGTAAACAAGGAAAGTGAAACGAAATGATGAATGATGACTGGTCTTTAAGTTTGAATGAGGATATTGGGAATAATTTTGTTATTCGGATTGAGGATACTGGGAAAATAATGAGGATACATAGATTACCCTAGGTTAAAAGACCCCTATATAGGTATTGGTGTTCATACGGATAGGTTAGTAGCCTATAGCATGATGTACATTTTGGCTAATCATGACCCTATATGACGATGGATTTTAGTTAATCATTACTATTAGGTGTTAACAAATGAAAGATGACGTTGGTAGTATCCTCCCCATGATGTGATGTGATGATTTGAAATAATAATAATAAGGAAACATAAACAACATAATAATTTGGTTATTGTTAATGTGATGCCTTGATTACTGATATTTCCTGTGATATATTGACTTAGTCATTTATCGACATATGATTTATTGGTGTTACATCAATAAGATTATAGATTGTTTAATCGTTTACATATTATATATATTGTTGTCGTAAATGGAAACACTAGAGGAGGGTGAATAGTGGTTGCTTAAAAACGTTTACAAATAAAACTTTCAAACCCTTAAAGTAAATATGTCAAGGTAAAAAGGATAATCAAAAAATTGAATGCACTTAAAAAAATATTCAATATTTGTGGATAAATAGTGAGTGCTAATGTTTGTAATAAATATAAAGAGAAGGGAAGAGAAACAAAGATAATCAATTTATAGTGATCCGGCTTCAATGTTGCTACATCCATTCTTGAAGGCATTCCTTGAGATTTCTCAACTTTTCGTTGAAGAACGTGTTACACATTAGCTTCCCCAAGGTGCTAGAAACCTTTTTTAAGTGATTTTATTCTCAAATCACTCTACATGTCTCTCTCAAAGAATACCTTTTATCTTGGTTCCAACACTCGAACTAAAATCAATAAGAGCTCACCTAACTCTCAAATTAAGTGGCTTATAAATTTTCCTCTCTTAAATAACAATGATGGGTTTAACACTAAATCAAATCAAAAAGAAACTCTTACAAGATGAGTAAAAAGGATGAAACATAACTGTAAGAAGAAATCACTCTATATTTGTAAAATGATAAACTTTCTTATTTCTCTTTGTAAGCACTTCTTTCTTTCTTTTCTTCTTATCCTTAAATTTATGTTTGAGGCTTTATTTATAGAAAAATCCCCAAATGGCCATTACAAAGCGAAAAGACACTTTTTCCCTGGAAAGAAATTGAATTTCCTTACTTCGAATACTGCCTTTTAGTTTCAGTTTTCCTAGATACATATGTGACCCTTTTTCACCCTCATGAAATTAATATATGACATTTCCTCAAAGTAATGACTTTGTAGATATGTAAGTCAAACATATTCTGGAAACATTTGAGATTCATCCAATGGTTAGATCTTCAGAGATAGCCTCCAAACCAAGACTAACTCCAGATAGCTTGTTCTGACATTCTAAATTTGTGTTTTCAATTAAGGCTACTATTTCACTGTGATGCTATTAGAATTTGAAGAAACGTAAACTTAAAATTTTGTATATTTATAAGTCTTCTTTTCACACACCAAAAATTAGAATTTGTAAAATGTGGAGAATGAGTTATTTCTCACAAACCAAGACTCGCTCCAGAATTCAGAATTAAATTCTCTTCTGTAATGACTAATATTCCAACTCATTTTTTTTGACATCTTAACTTTAGATACAAAACTTTATCATAGGTAAAGTTATAGATATGGAAGTCTAGTTTACTATATTAAACTTTCATGAATATTGAATCATTAGATCTTCAAATATCATCAATATACTAACATGTGTCTGGTTTGTCTATTCATTCGAGTTAACTCTCTACTTCAAGTCTTCATCTTACTTTGATTTCCAATGCTCCAACCTTTGATATTTCTTTATTTTTCATCCAAATTATGTAAAAATACATAAAAAAATAATATCAATCTCTTCTAAGCATATTATCTTGAATCTATCAAATCAAAATAAATAGTAACATTTCATACAATGTTTATTTGAAAATTAATTCAATATTTGTTAGCATCAAAATCAATTATAAAACTAAGTTTATAAACCCTGGGTCAACATATGTTGGTGTTATGCATTGTGGGTATAAGTGGTTGGTGCTGACGTCCCTACAGATTGTGCAGTAGATCCTGAACCTGAATATTAGGTATGCGTTGATTGGACTAAAAGTTGATCTGCAGACATTTGCATTTTCATTTACCCAAGTTTTATTAATATTCGGAACTCTAATATTATTTAAATTTGGAGATTTTGGTCGATTAGGTTATAAAAGAAAAGCCATAAGGCCTATATTTATTTATTTTTGTGAGTTATGTTTGGAGTATAGTGGCCTGGCTTGGCCAAGGCATAATTTATCTTAAATATATTATTCCTAGTTATTATGAATGCGACTCCAGGGTGGTTATATTTCTCTGATCAAGGTAGTGATGATATTTGTATGGTATGTATGATTATTCACTCAATCTTATGTCACAAGATCTAAGGCAATACAATATTAACTTGGTGAAAAAGTAGTGGTCATAACTATCCAACATTACAAATGATCACTAGGGATATTTACCTATTCCTATTTATACTGTAGCTTTAAAGTTTACATTTAGCAGCGATGGTTCAGTGGTGACTCCTTATCATAGTAGACTTCTATCAGATATTTGAAGGTTTTGATGTGTTGTCAAAACTGGTTATGGAAGGAGATTAAAGGCAACAACTGTTTTTGAAACAAGTTACTAAATTTGTTTATAATATGTGAATCTAAATATTTATTATTTTTGCTCTTGTATTTTGTAGGACTTTGCAAAAAGGATATTGATTTATTACTTCATATCACTGATTTTGATTCTGATACGAATGAGATGGGATACATAAATAACTTGTTACTCATTGTGTATAATTTTCTTATTCGTTTAAGTAAAAGAAATGTTAAAATTCAATTGCATTTTCTTTTAATTAGATTGAAAGAAATATTGATGCAAGCAAAGTTTCTTGATGGTCATTCAATGGATTATAGTATTGGAGTAGGAAGTTGCAATGGAGAACCGTTATTTATTTTTAAATTTTAGTTCTAAATTATCATTATATAATTTATATTTTTTGTTATTAAACCTTTAATTGTGACTTACGACATCATTGTTGATTTTATACTTAGTTGATGTATTTTGTTTAGAAATTATGTTTTTCTTATTTTACTTTGAATTTTTTACTTATAAGAATTTCACTAGTATAAGTTTTATTGAGAAGAATAATGTTGGTAATGTTGTCGCACTTATGTATGTTACCCTATTTTATTTAAATTTCGATTTACATTTTTTTATTTTGTTCTTATTAATTTATTCTTTATTATTAAAAACGTTATTACGTTTAGTAGGTAAACGGGTAAATGGGGACAGAGAATCTATTACCTAGTGAAGATGAGAATATTTTCATTCCCAAAACGGGAATGGGGACAAGGATAGAAGATGGTATTGCTAAATGGGAACGGGAACGGGGAAAACTTACCCTCCACATACCCAACCTGTTGGCTGTCTAAATAAATTATTTGGACAGTTAAATTATACAAATGTATTTAAGCAAACAACTGGGAGTCAATTAAATAGAATAGAAGAGAAATTAGAATAATTTAATAAAGGAACTAAATTGATGTGAGAACAAATTGAAGGGACTTGGGGATGCTAACATCACTTTTGATGTTTTAGTTATGAAATATCATTGTATAATTTATATTTGTTGTTATCGAACATTTAATTGTGACTTGTGATATTATTGTTGATTTTATGCTTATTAGATGTATTTTGATTGCAAGTTATGTTTTCTTATTTTGCTTTGAATTTTTTACTTATAGGAATTTTACTACTATAAGTTTTATTGAGGAGAATAATGTTGGTAATGTTCTTTTTTTGGTAATCCAGAACATTTTCAGTTTATTATAACCCTCAACAAACCGTGTAGTCAATGGCTAAATTGGGAGATATGTGGCTGGCTCCTCATCCACACCTTCAATTAAGCTATGGGATTTGAACGCACGCTGCCTGTGTGGGGAGCAAACTACCTAGCCAATGCGATTAGATCTGGGGGGGAAATTTTTGGTAATGTTGCTGCACATATGTATGTCACCCTATTTTATTTAAGTTTAGACAATACATTTTTTGTATTTTTTTCTTGTTAGTTTATTCTTTTTTATTATTAAATACAAAAGTTATTATGTTTGGTGGGTAAAGGGTAAATGGGGATAGATAATGTGTTACCTAGCTTGGATGCGTACGGAAAAAATTTTCATCCTCGAAATAGGAATGGAAACGAAGATAAAGAGAGGGTACGTATTGCTAAACAGGGACGGAGATGAGGACGGGGAAAACCAATTCTTCCTATAACCGTCTCATTGACATCTCTATTATCAATATAAAAAATTTAAATAAATTATTTAGATAGTTAAATTATATAAATGTATTTAAACAAACAACCGGGAGTCAATTAAATAGAATAAGAAAGCAATTAGATTATTTTAATAAAGGAACTAAACTGATGCAACATATAGAACAAATCAAAGGGACTTGAGGATGCTAATATCACTTTTGATATTAGTCATCTAATATCAGGCTATGAGTTTAAAAATTATTTTTGTTGTGAATCGTCTAATTTTGATCGGACGGTTCACAACCTCAATTTTACATAACTAATATTAAAAGTAATGTTAGTCATCATTTTTCTAATTAAAGAACCTATTATTAAACTTTTTCCTTAGTTTAATAAATTCAAAATTGAGTTAGATAACTCAGTCAATATGACTAAATTTTTTAGTTTGATTGAAGTAAAATTAAAAAAATATAATATGTTATTAACAAATAATCACTATCTGAAACGAATTAATAATAATCTTGACACTAATCTATACTAATATAGTAAAGGGGAAGGGGATAAGGAAAAGGTGACACGTGACCACTTTTGTGATTTGTTTGTTTCCATGTGTATTTATTATAGAAAAAATATTAAAGGTGTTTTTAAACTTCGATGGCCTCTTAGGTTGTTCGTTTGGAGTGTCTTGCTAATAAACAAAAAGTTGCAAGATCGGGAACCTCAATAAGCCACGTCAATTGAATTGTTAGTTTGTTTTTCTCTAGAATTATTTCTTTTCGGTAATTTATACTAATACATTAAAATTTGTTTTGTTTTCTATTTTTTTCCAAGTATTGTTATGAATATTTTGTTAAAGTAGTCCAGCAAATATTTTATAATTTGCTTTATTTTGTAACTTTTTTTTAACTATTGTTATAAATATTTTGTTTAATTTGCCTAACAGATTAGTTTTCAAGAGATGTTTGTCTATTTTTTTCAATAGTATTTTTTTAATAATCCATACTAATATATTAAAATTTTTTTTCTTTTGTATTTTTCCCAGCAATAATTATAGATATTTTTGTATTATTTTATATTTTATATACATTTTTTCATCGTTTACCATAAAATCAAACATCTTATAAAAATTCATAATAAAACGTGAATATCCTATTGATATATACTAATACATTAGTATAATAGAGATTTTTATAAAAGCAACACGTAAATTTATCATTATACAATACACGTATTTTCTTTTGCTTTTTAATGTTTTTGATTCTTTTGTTTATATACTAATTTTAATTTTATATTAAAAATTTCAATGATTATTAGCAATTCAATATGTATTTAATTTTTTTATAAATCTATAATAATTATGTTGCTGTTGTAAAGAATATTTTAAGAATTGTTGGTAGTTTAATATGTGATGTCTTTTTATTTTTGTATTTTATTTTTTATTTTGAGTATTGACATATATCACTTTTTTTTGTCCGTTTACACTAAATTATTTGTTATAAATGAGATATTTAAAATTTTTAAATATTTAAATATTAAATTTTTGTTACATTAAATATTATTTTATACCAATTATATATTTATATATTTATATAAATAAAATTAAATATGTTATAAAAACCTACAGCGATGCACGGGCCGTTCTGCTGGTAATACTTAAAAATAAAAAATAAAAAAAAAATAATTGGTAGGAACATTTTTTCAGTACACATATAAAAGGCAAATTTTAATATGACCAATATAGAAACTGATTACTACAATTTTTGGAGCCATATTTAAGGAAGATGCGGCGTACACCGTGGTTAATATTATTATATTCTCCTTCCTTTCTTAATTCTCTCTCTTTTCTCTTTCTTGGAGCAAAAGGTGTTTTTCTACACCTGAGCCCCTTCAACTATCCCACATTAAAAGGAAGAGATAAATCAGGTATACAACGGTCTCTTAAAGAAGGAGGCATTGACCGGATACTATAAGGAGCCCATCCCATATTTTAGGAGATGTTCCTCCCACGTTACAATAGAATCGGCTAAAACCGTGCACCTGAAATAAATCTACCGCCCCGAGTACCAACTGTGATATCCCAGGCTCTCTTTTTTCTATTTCTTTGAACTTACTAGAACTTGCTCGGCGTACCCTGTCTCGCTCCGTCACTAGAGAGCATGCCGAGAACCGGTCTGGCGACGCGCCGGAATCTGAACTACTAACGGAGGCACATGACGGAGCCTCCGCAGAAACCAACACAGAGGCCACCGGCACTGAGCCCGTGGTGATGGAAACGGATACTGCGCCTGAGTTCGAACTCTCTTCCATCGTATGAGTCAATTCCGATAGAAACGGGTGCTTTTCCGGTGGTCGAGGAAACGTGGCTGGGATGGTCTGGGTACTGCGTGTTTCGGCTCATTGTGCCCCGTTCTCAAAGTGGGAAGCATCGTTGGCCGCAAGGGTGAGCTAATCAAGAAAATGTACAAGGAGACTCGAGCTCGCGTTCGGGTCCTCGACGACCCACTCCAGTTGGTACTCCTGACCGCGTTGTGAGTTTCTAAATTCTATGTTTATTTGTCTCTGGACATTGTGTGAAGTTTTATTGGAACTATTGTGCGTACGTTTGTGATTAGGGTCTGGTTTTGAGAATCAGGAGAGCCTAGTACTTTCTGTACATGCAGGGGTCATGAAGTGAATGGTAATTTGTGAATCGTTTTGAGGATGCCTTTCTGTATATATGCTTTGTGGTTTGAGAATAGAGGGTGGGGATCATTTCTAATGTGAAATTCTTTTTTGTGACAAGCTCTGAAATTTTTGATTAATTGCTATGCGAAAAAGTATTACTTTACCATGTAAAAAAAAAAAAAAAAAAAAAGAGACTACCTGAAAAAGTAGTAAAATCATTATAATCGGATGTGTTTTGATTTCTATCTGGTATTAGGAAGAAGGGTAGGAGCTAGCTGAGTAGGCAAGTGGTTATAGAGTTGTTTTTTTTTTTTTTTTTTTTTAACAAAAAACCTTATATTTTTCCATGCTTAGACTTGCATTCTAAAGTTTCATAGTTTCATAAAGGCAAACATTTTTCTTTATGCAATTTTGCGTAATGGTGGCATCCAACCCAAATTGCTTTCTTTGTATGGCAAGGTTTATACATATAATAATTTCTATCACGCTCTACAGTTGCGATGCATCATGTTTGGACACGTGGCAACCTATACCTTGGAATAAGCTCAAACTTATTTGATCACTTTTGAGATGTTATGTCATTTGATTTATCATCTACTTATATACGGAGAATCTGTGTAGTTTTCTGCCAGATTGCCATATTTTGCAATGCTATTTAAACACGTACGATCGTAATCTAAAATAAAGATTTCAGTTTTGAAGTTGTATGCAGATACATTGGATTTAATTTTAGTTTCTCTTCAGATTAGTGTTTAATTGCATTTGATGTAATCATGTGGTAACCTGTTAAGAGTGATCCAACGGAAAACTAACAAAAGCAGTGCAGTGTTGATTTGCAATGTGGATAATCTGGGACCACGGGTTTGTAACAATCTGGGACAGGAATCTAACTAATTTTATTTGGAAAACACTCTGCTTTCTGTCCTATACTTTACCTTGATGTTTACTGTTTTATTCTAATATATATTGTTTTACCTGTTGGTTATATATCTCATTATCATTACGAAAATGGCAGATTCTTTTGGTTTTTTTCACCAGAATTTTGTTTGATTGTATTTTTTCCCTTAATTATCTGAATTTGTTCTTGAGCACAAGAGCACCTAAGTAGGGTAGTTAAACAATTTAACAGCTCGAGTTCAGTTCATGTTCAGCTCACTGCCCGTTATGAAATCAAGACAAGCTTGAATTCAATATGTAGCTCGAGCTTTATTTGAGCTCGGCTTGGTGAGTTTAAATTCGTGAAAAATAATCAAACAACTCGATCTTGGTTCGATTAAAGATTGACTCGAAAGTTTAACAAGCCTTGAAGTCTGTGGTTCTTTTTAAAGTGCATGATGCCTTGACTTCATTGATGATGTCTTCAATTTGCAACCCATCTGATCCTAGTTGGATGTGATTGACAACTAGCATAGAAACACAAGTCTTCTATTTGATTTTGTCAAGCTTTTTGTTATGTTTTTCGATGAACTTCAGTAAATCCACCATATCAGCACCTCATAATCATTTCAACACTTGAATTAAAATTTATACCATGGAAATTCAGTGCAAGAGCCTCTATTATCCTAGGATCCTGTTGCTCTTGCCAGTAACTACCCCTAAAACCATAATCAAGTACCACTGTGGTTATTAAGTCTTTCATCACCCATACCTGGATTATACTAAGTATGCCAATCAACAGAAACTTCCATAATTTGAATTCCTACCATGGATATATTACATGACTAAAAATATAGTAACTCTCTTATTAAACATTAGATAACTATTTATAACATGCGAATGAGTTAAATTTTTTTTTTTTTCCAATCTTTTACACAAGTTGTCGAGAAATCGTTTGTCTCGTTGGTTTCTCACTCCGACAATTAGGCGTCTTGATGTATCGCTGAAATATTAGCTTGTCTTAGTCGCGACAAAATGATATGACTATTCTTGACACATTTATTTGATGCAGATTGAAATCTCGTCGTGCCATCTATCAATTCCAATACGTCTCGGATGATACTTTGAACCATGATTATCTAAGCATCATCTACTCTACGTACTATATCAAGTACACTTGGATATGGCTAGATATTCATTTATCTTATTTATATTTATGGGGCAAATTTATGTTTACAAAGTAACATGCTGCATTTTGTGCACAGTATCGGGGTTCTATAAATTAGTTGACATTTTAGTTGAGTGCCTAGCCCTTGATCTAGTGTTGAGTTGACATGGGTCTTTCACACTTTAAGTACATATAACCTCGCCTTTCCCCTGACATCAATCTTTTTCTATTTTGTTTTTCACTTGTTTGCTCATTACATGTACACTTGCTGTTGTGTGCATATACCTTTTGAATGTTTGCCTACTAAAGGTAAAAAAATTTCTTTCACATTCAATTTAATTGTTGATGAGTGTGCCCTTTATTTTATTTTATTTTATTTGTTTTTGTGGGGGGAGGGGGAGCTGTTGATGAGCATGTTACTAATAAACTGTAGCTGTGATCTCAGTTTGATTTTGGTTACAGTGATTTTAATTTTACCTTTGTCTAAAGCTTGTACAAAATGTTCTAAAACTTTCTATTTTAGTTTTGTTAACATCCCTTTCTCATGTGTGTAATAGCTATTTTTCTAACTGCCCAATGTGCCCATTTCTACACCATGGTTCTTGAACTTATAAGTGCTTTTTCCTTTAACCATTATGCTGCTTTTTGCATACTTTTTTGCTACTCCTATGCAAAAAGGAATTGAAGCAGTGCTTTGCATCTGCATGTCCTTCAGTTAATATCTTGTGTCTTGAATATGATAGATGCAACTTGCCACTTTTAGTTCAACAGTTGATAATAGAATTATGAGATTATGGGACATAATCAACAATATGACATAAAGCCTGCAAAATTACTATGGTCAAGTTAGAATTTGACGTGTCTGTCATCTGCTGTCTAATGCCATAGGTTATTCTGTATGAGCACATTTTATTTAAACAAACATAGCCAGATCTCTAAAATATGGTACTTGTAAATCTTAAATAATAAATTTAGGCAAATTAAATAAATGTAAATAGTTCAAATGAGGAAGTCTCATATGTAGAGATACGTAATTGTATGGCACAAAAGTAGCCCTTAGGTTAGGCAACTAGCTCTAATAGAATTGAACTATTGAGGGGCCATATTTAACCAAGCAAGCTAAGTCTTGCAAAAAAATTGGGGTATCGATGCCTAGTTGTTTGAACCCCTAGTTTCTACTGTATCTTAGTGTGGTGAATATATATACTAAGTGTTCATGTAAAACAATTAAGCCATATAACACTAAATAACAATATGCATCAGACATTAACTTGGAATGAAGATAAACATGTTAGGGGTGCGCAAAAGACTTGAAAGCAGCGTCCAGTTGCTGGAACAAGGCCTTTCTCAAACCTTGTCTATGGTGCCCCCAAAAAAAAAAAAAAAAAAGGAAAAAAAAGGAATAGGTGGTGGTAAAACCAGTGTTGTTATATGGATTAGAGTGTTAGATAGTAAAGCATAATCATATGCAGAAAATAGCAATTGCAGAGATGAGAATGTTAAGATGGATGTGTGAGATCATAAGGAGAGATAGGATTGAGAACGATGAGATTAGGGGCAAAGTAGGAATAGCACCCATTCAAGATAAAATAAGAGAAAATCGATTAAGATAGTTTGATCATATTAGAAGACGTCCAGCGGAAGCACCAGTTAAAAGTTGTGAAAGTATGGAGATTGCTAAGAGTAGGTGAGAGAGAGGGAGATCTAAGAGAAGTTGGAAAGAAACTATTAAACATGACTTTACTTATATAGATCTAACAAAGGACTTGACCCTAAACAGATTTGATTGGCGTCGTCAAATCAATATAATCGATCCCACTTAGTGGGAAAAGGTTCGGTTTGGTTTAGTTTAATTGAAAATGGTTGGGCAAAAATGAGGTGATTACACCCCTAAACTACCCGTTTTCTCTTGTAAAGCCCTGTGCAACCTTCCTCGTGCTATAGCCCTTATCGACCCAACTTTCTTTTTAACTTTAAGCAATCTTTCTCTCTTTATAGCTTGGAGTGCCTTTACATGACACAACTAGAAGCAAATAAACCTTAATCTTTCACAACAAAGTTAGAGAGATAAAATCTAAAAGAGTTTGTATTCAATTAGTAATGAAAACTGTTAAAACTTCATAATTCCTAATCTTTCTATAGGTTAGTGATGAAATCAATAAAAAAAAAAATCTCACTAAGAAAAGTAAACAAATTATCTTTCCCAAAAAATTCTCGATTCCTAAATAAGTATATCCAATCCATATTGCGTTTCCGCTAGGAATATTTGAAATGAACATGACCATCGTAGTCCTCATTATCTTTGTTGTCGCATCGCCGGGCCCACTAATTTCTACGAGTCTTATTGGGCTTTTGGAGATCCAATTGATCTAGAAACTTATTTGCAGTCACATCCACGTCATTCTTCTTCACTTAAAAAAATAACTCATCCTCAAGTTATTTAAGGTAAAGTCTAAAAATTGGAGGATCATCATGAACATGCACCTTCAATACAATTTCTATTACTGACAAAAGTATGTATAACTCTAAGTTGGGAATAATCTTCATCTTTACATGAAATAGTGACCTAATTTTATTTCTTGCGAATAATTCTTCGAATAATTCATTATGGTTAAAACTTTTAGTCATATTAACCTATACTTTCTCAACATAATATTTATCTACCCTAGTAAAATTGGTAAGTTTCAATTTACTTTCATCTTTGACTCCTACTTAAAGATTGATAAAGCCACTAATTTCTTCACCATCGAATAATAAATCTAACTTGAAGTGCTTCTCGCCGAAAGGATCAATAAATTCTAAGATTTTGGATTTTTTCCTCTCCCATTGTAGTCCAATTATAATTTTGTTTTTGTTTCAAAAATAATTGATTTAAATTAGAACTGTCTTCAAAAATAGTATTTACAAAATTAAAATCCTCTTTTATGTCAATATCTTCTTCAAACTTAACACATTTTGTTGAAAACTCCATAATCATCTATTCAATCTCAGTCTCCTTGATATCTTATTGTAAAGTTGTTTCAAACTTCAAAGCTTGGTTAACAGCCTTGCTCAATCGTAACATAACATATACCCCAATTTTATTCCTAATCACTGGCTACAATCCGTCCATATATTGTGAGACCTACTGTGATTCAAGCTCTATCAAATCGATTTGTTTTGCTAGCTTGTAGACTTTAGTGGTATATTCGTTTACGGTCCTATTGTTCTACGAATAGTTTTTGTACTACTAGAACAAATACCGCTCTTAATCTAGTGGTAAAAGTCGGCATGTTACTATCTTCTTTATCCTACTTTATGATTTGATTTTATAATTCCCTTCATGCCTGTAATTCTCTTGTAAATGAACCTACCAAGCTGAAGCACCTCGCTTGAGTTGAATTGCCATGTATTTTACCTATTTGTCTTCAGGGGTAGATGCAAAATCAAAATAATGTTCAACCTCAACTATCTAATTTAGGAATCCATCAATATCTATGAATCTGTCAAAATAAGAAATATCAGCCTTGAAGTGGAAATCCAATTGATGGCCATAATTTTCGCCACCTTTCCCCACATTCGCATTGATCAACTACCTCTTTATCTATGGATGACTCATCTCCCCTATTGATAGGTTCACGACGAGGATCAACAATAGCACCAATCTCAAGGTTCTGGGGCCAACGCAAGAAACATTTTTGACGCACCTCCTATTGCCTCTTAGCATCTCCATTAGATCTTTGTAATAAGTAGATAATGTTGCCATCTCATCGCGTAACTATTTTACCTCACTAGCATTTGTGTTACCACCAGTGTTGTCTTGTGCCATCAAGTTAGGGTAAATCTTGCTTTGATACCACCTGAAGTAATTGCAAGTGAGTAAACCCTAATCTTTCAGAAAAAAGTTAGAGAGAAAAAATCTGAAAGAGTTTGTATTCAATTAATAATGAAAGACTACCAATCTCCTACAATTCTGAGCCTTTATATAAATTAGAGCTGAAATAAAATAAAATAAAATCTCATTATCTAAGAAAAGTAATTAAAATTATCTTCCCAACAAAATTTTCAATTCCTAAATTAGCATATCCAATTTATATTGTGTTCTTATTGTTAATATTTGAAATGGAAATGACCATCGTGGTCCTTGTCACCCTTATGGTCACGTCATCAGGCTCACTAATTTCTGCGAGTCTTCATGGGCTTCTAGCAATCCAGTTAGCCTGGGAACTTAATTGCAGACGTGTCCACATCATTACATCCTTTGCTCTTGCACTAGTTGACCATCAGAAAATCACATTTGCTCACTCCAAGAATTTGGATTGGGATGAAAGTCTAAGTTAAAAAGATACAACGTCTTCATTATTTGATATCATTTTTATCTTTGTAATTTAATATATACATATATACGCATCTCTTTTTGTACTTGTATTATCTGATTTGTATATATAATTTTGATATCGTATATTCGACAATAACAATAACTCGGACTAGATAAAATCCTCAAATCAATATGTAATGACTCAGGTATTTTATATTATTTTATTTTCCACTTTAGTGTTTACATTTTGGATTTTTTGAATTGTTTAAGGTTTTATTTAAATTTTGATGATTAGATTTTGAGGGTTAATTGGTGGAAATTGATATTTATATTGCGTTACATGTATATTTGTATGTATATGTCAACATGTGTGTATTGTATGGTGATCAGATTTCCTCGTCGTTCTTTTCTATCTTCTATGTGGGTTACATTCTTCTCAGCCAAGCTTCTCACCTACCATCGTTACTCGTATTCCATCTATATCATTTTGATCATCTGTTTTTCTTTTGTGAGAAATCAACTCACTGAGAAAGAAGGATAGAGAAAACGAGTGTGTGTGGAGAGACTGGGGGAAAGACTTGTAAGGTTCGAGTGTTGTTGCTACTGGGTTGAGTTGGAGGGTTAGATTTTCCTTTAGTTATTGTGGTGTTTCAAATAGAGAAAATTTCTGGTCACTAACATCATCCTTTCATCCCTTTTAGCTGGCTAATTGAGTCAGGGCTTTGTTTAATTGTTTAATTTGAGTTAGTTTTCTTAATTCATTGAAATAATGGTACTTGTTGGGTGAAATATATAACTGTTTGTATATGTATGAGTGGTGTTCATGAAATTATTAGAAAATATGAAATTGATTATGTAATTGAGAAATTAATTATTAATAATTGGTATATTGAGGCATATTATGAATGTAAAGGATGTTGATAGCAAAATTTGGAGTTTCAAATGAATTTGGTAAGAAAATTGAGTTTTCGACATGAAAAATGACGAACTAAAAAAAAAATAAATTTTGGATTGGCGTTTAGATGGCACTCGTCGATGTCTGGACAACCTTTCGGTGTCTAGATGCTCCCCTTGCTGTCTTGTACTATTTCCTCATTAGGTCTTATTTCAGGATTGTTTTGGGATAAAAACGAAATGAATTGAAAATAAATATTTTCAATTATGAATATTGGGCTTAAATGTTTATAATTAAATATTAAGTTTTAAAAAATTGGTACTCGTTTAAATGCTTAAATTGAGTACGTTGTATAAAAGAAGAGATTTCTTATGACGAACTATTACGAACATGACGTTATGGTTATATAATATTGGGAATATGTTGCATAATATGAGTTAGCATATGGAACTTAGGTTCCTGTGTTATTAAAGAGACGAGATGGATGTGGACTTGTGTTAATGTGGTGGGTACTGGATTGTGATATCCTGCTAATGTAGTGTGTGTTGGACTGTAATATCATGATGTTGTTGTGTTGAGTAAGTTTCGTTGGTTTGCCAATGATGGCATGCATATTATTCTAACAATGTGATCAAGGGATACTACAATTTTCTTTGTGGGGTTGGTTATCTATTATTTTGGTTGTGTCACCATGGGATAATATATTATGAATGAACTGAATGGTCATTGATCAGTCGTGCTATGTTCTGCCCATATATGTGCATTTGTTGTCCTTGCATGAATTATGTGGGTAAGTTGTGGTGAGGAGATGTGGTGATGTGTTGAGTTGAAGATGAGATGAGTTGAGTTGAGTAGAGTATGATGATGGTGATATTATAATGATGAGATGATACAATAAACTATTTAATATTGTTAAATAGTAAAATATTGATATATAATGTTATATTGAAATGTGGTATGTATGATTACGTTTAGTGACATGATAAGACGTATTATATGTATACGTTATTACATAGTAAGCACATGAGTTGTAATGCTTCCTCCTTTACAGATGCGCAGGTTCTACGGTGATGCTACATAGGGGATCGATTGGCCAGGAGATGTAGTTTTCCTTTTTCTTTTATTATTGCTTTTGAATGTACTTTTATAGTCTTTTGGTGTCTCAGGTGTGAGGTTATTAATGTTATTACATATTATTTTTTTGAGTCTTTTTACGACAAAGGTTGTATGTATATTTTTATACGCTATTAGTTTTTTTGATTGAATTGGATTAGCTGGGTAGAGTCTGGTATTATTATATTTTAGAACATTGTGCATAGCTCGTGGTTGAGGCTTGTTTATACATTTTGGTTTTGGTTTGTTGTTTGGTTCGGAGTTGTTTGATTTTGATTGAAGCAAATTGTGTGTATGATTGTACGCTGCATACGCTTTACGTTGCGTCCCTGGGTAATAAAGTATGAGTTCATCGAATATCTCTTATCTGGCATATCGTAGAATACAGTTGTTCTCTAATTTGAGTTTGCTTAGCTTCCAATGTTTGATTTTATCTCCAATTCTTTCTTTGATGATCTAGTTGTAGAATTTAGATAGTAACAAAACTATTTGGACCGACATCGGTAACTGCAGGTGTATCACTGCACCGTGGGGCTAGCAAAGGAGTGGGCACATTTGCGGTAGGAGCAGCTGAAGTATGGTGATGGCATGAGCGTGAGCACAGGCTCACCATGGGGATGGCTAAGCCATGCGGATGATGATGGCTTTAGCATAGTCCTTCCGTGGGCATGATTCTTCTTCGTTGACGTGTTCAAAAAGTAAATTTAATAAATGAATAAATAATAATTCTTATTACCGCTAAATTTTATTTATATGAATTAAGTAATTAAACTTAATTAACTAATAACTAACTATTACAAGTTACTAATTATAAAATTATCTTTATAGTAAAACTGGTTAAGACTTCTCTGGTCATGGAAAAAAAAGATGTCAATTCATTTTAATTTTAAATTTATAATTATAAACTGAATTCGACCAAATGTAAAATATTTATTTAAAATTCTGGATTTACGCTAAATACAACACAAATCAAACTAAATAACTTTTTTTTTTTTTTCAAAGACAGCATTTTTAGCAATCATTTGTTTGGTATATGGATGTTGGATAGTTGATTATAGGTCACTTACCGTCTTTTATTTTATTGTTTTAGTGTAATTTAATTGATTTTCATGTTGTCTTTTAGGTGTTTGATTAATCACAAGTTAGGTTTATCTTCAAACTAATTTTCAATTATTTTAGTTGCGTGATATCTATTAGTTTAAGAAAAAAAGAATTGCAAGTTAACTAATATCTCATTTTATAGATTTGATCGGTTCTTATTGATTCATAATTTTTACAATTTAGTACTACTACCCATGTAGAAAATATAACCAGTGGACGTCACAATGATAGGCGCAGATCGTGTTAAGTGGGAATGACGTTTGTAGGGATAGCGTTTAGCCTCATAACCATGGTAATGTATAGTGGGGTTTAAAGGAAATATCTTCATTTAGGGGTTGAAAAGGATGGTGAGAAGAATGCTTTTATATCTTTCCTAGTCATCTCCACTTCTTTACTCATCTTTCAGCCTCGCTGAATTTTGTTCATGGTTTATTTGAACGTCCCAAAATTTGAGAATAATGACATCTTTCCCACGTGACATTGAAACTTTTGAAGCTTCTTTTTCTTTGCACCAACGATGTTATGTTTGTTTGGAGCTTGAATTTGTAGATGAAAAAAAAAAAAAGGGGTGAAAAGTTCAA
>QLOD02167147.1:0-12411 GCA_003260245.2 Sideroxylon spinosum
TTTATTTGGATGGAACTAGTATCAAGACAAGTAATTGAAAGTCTTTATAGTTTACCTAACTAATACTCAGTTTGGAGTTACAAGTTTTTCTAAAATACTTTAAAAATCTTTAATTTTCTCTAATTAAATTTTACTACGTATTATTTTTATATTAACTCTTGATTTTTTTTAAATTTTTTTAGAACTCCAAATGCAATCTAAGCAGTTGCCTAAATTTTAATTTTGTTTTCTATATTAACAAAATGTTATATTTTTATTTTTTGATTAAATATATTTTTTTTTAACAGAGAGAGTAATAATTAAGAGTATATTATTGTAAGAATTGCCTACAACTAATATAATAATAACAACAGTAGACCAAACAAAACAAAAGGGAAAACAAAGCCACCTGAGAAGAGCCTAGCACCAACAAGAAAAATAAATGTAAAACTGCCTTCTGATTGGTCTAATTATTTACTCTATAACCAGTGAAATCGTCCTTAAGTTCCAATATATATGACATATAGCCTAAATTACATCTTGCAACATTAAACTTTACCGCACTTATTTTACTTTTTATATTTTCAATTGTATCAATTGATTACATTACTAGAAACGTAACCAAAAAAATGTCTACTTATCAACCAAACACAATGGACATGTTATTGATGTTTCTCGTCAAAAGATTAACGAAATGGTTAAATTAAAATTTGTTAGCAATTATAGGAGTTTGAATATTGGATGGGTCAATGGTTAAATTAAAATTTGCTAGCAATTATAGGAGTTTGACTGTGCAATGGGTCAATGGTGATGTCATTGCCGGCACAAATTATTTTGAAGCCTAAAGTGAAAAGTTTAAATGGTCCTTTAACAGTTTTAATTTTAGGGTTAATCATATTGATTTTTTTTTTAACTATATTAAAATTTTAATTTACTCCTTCATCTTTTAGCTTAACACTTTGATCTCCTCATCTGTTTAAAAGAGATTTATTTGAAAATTGTTAAAAATTTTGGATATAAGATCAGCCGTCAATCTTTTTATGATACAACGTTATTAAATAAATAAATAAAATAATAAATATACATATATCTTACTCTTTTTACCATTTAAAATTTAATTTATCATAAATGTCATAAAACAAGAATTCAATTTCTTAAAATAAAAATTAAACTTTAATAAATAATAAATTGTTATTGGAATAATTTGTTTTATTAATATTTTTAATTAATCAAAATCAATTACTATTAAAATACTTAAGGATTTACTATTGAATTAAAATTAGTGATTACTGAAAAATTTTATTATATAAATAAATAATATGTTAATATTATTTATTACTATTTATTCAAGTATAAATAAATTATCATTAAATTAATAATTCATCATTAATTTTTTTTATCAAATTTCACTAGCTTAATAATAATTACAAAAATGTAAGGACCCAAAATTTTTAGAAACATATTTTAAATTTATTTTGCAATCTATTTCAAAATTCAGATTTTATTTACTTCTATCTATGTTTTTATTTAATTTAATTTAGTGTGACATATTATGCATGCGTATGTGTATATATATATATTAATACTAGTGTGCATTCATACCTATAGATGTGTGTTGGGTGTGCTTTATAGTTAAGGAAGGGGCGGCTTTTTATTGGGTGAGAAGGTAGATGCATTTCTATTGGAAAAAAAGGAGAGGTGTATGTGTTTTTGGTTGGTTGGGTGGTGAGATGGACTCCCATGGGTTAGATGGGTGATAGAATTTATGAATGAACTACTAGGAAAGGCTTGCAAGGAAGCCTCTAGTAAATCTATATAAGCTCCTCCCAATCTTAACCCTAAAAATCTGAGATATGTATATATTTAGAGAGGGAGATATATATATATATATAGAGGGATTATATTCAAGTCACCAAAAATTTTGATAGATCGTGTAAAGGGAAAGAGGAAAGGTTTCTTCCTACATCTTTTTCGAAGTGTTTGTTTTGTTTCCGTAATGTCCGGAGTAAACTTTCATCAGAGTTCTGGTAAAGTGCAAGAACCAACTTGACTTGGTAGTAACACATTGCACATTGATCTTCCACTTGTGCAGTGAGGTATGTTGGATTAGCATATAAGATTTTTTTTCTTAATTTCGTTTACAAATCATATTGTTTGAATAGGTATTAAAGTTGCTTATATGAGTCATATTATTACTATTTGAATAGGCATATTTATTTGAATATGTACTTGAGTAGGAGGAATTGATCCATGTATTGATCTTTTTTTCTTATATGAAATTTTAGAATTTTCTACACTAAAATTAATATACTATTTTTTATATGAAAATCATATTTAGAAGTTGAATTAATTTTTCATATTTCTACCAATGCAACTAAAGGAGAATCTAATAAAAATTTTATAATTATTAGTTAAATGAATTTTATAAAAATTGTGAAAATGAATTGTTCGGTTTAAATTGCTACACTGGCACTAGTCTGGTTTTTGGTTTAAAAAGGTATAAGTAGAGGCTGAATTAATTTTTGAATATTTTACACATAATACGAGACATGTCAAAGAATTTACAATAAAACTTTAATAATTTTTAGAGTAAAGATTAAGTTTATAAAAATAGTGAAAGTTGACTGTTTGATTTATGTTACTGTACTAATACCAATCCAGTTTTTTGTATAAAAGATATGTATATAAGTCAAATTAATTTTTAAAATTTTTACATGTTAAACTAGACATATCAATGATTTTTTTGTAACAATTTTAAATTTTTTTGAATGAAAATGAATTTTATAAAAATCATGAAAGTGGTTTGTTTGGTCTGGTTCTAAACAGAAACACCTATTTAGTTTTCTTAAAATTTGTATTAATTAGCTACTTGAATAAATTCTAAATTTTATTTTTATGGAACTAGAGTTAATTATAAGTATTTTAGGCTTTTAAAATAACTGAAAAATATTTTATTTTCTATTTTACATGAATTATCAAATTTTATATCCTAAATCCTTCCTTGTCAGGACATATTTGATATTAAATTTTATTTGTCAAGTTGGTTGTATATATCCTTGAATATCGTTACATAAGATTTAATTTGATAGATTTTTTAGATTTTAGAATGAGAATAATATTTATGGGGGGTAGCATAAAACTTAGACCCGAAATACATTTACACTTCATAAAACTTATAAAGCAAAGGGATGAACACAAGGAATCCAATTTAGGAATTTATCCTGTGTGTGATGTGATGTAAAATAAATGACTTGATTTTTTATATTTGGGGTTGTTTAGGGTACTAGAAATAGTGGGTTCTAGAATCCAATGATCAAAAATTTTGAAACCTATGCAGAGTGGTTTAGCAAAGCCCGTAAGCTAGAAACTAACGAAGTATATATACAGCTTGCATTAGCGTATATTAAGCCTATTAAGGTAAGATTTGATAGACTAGACTATGGGACCAAAGCTATCAACAGACTAGGACCAAGGAACCATGGCTATCAGTTGATAGACTGGGATTGAAGAACTAGGACTATCTGTACACTTGGACTTCGGAACTATTTGTACCCCATGACTGAGGTATGGGGATTTGATTGGATTTGATAGACCGGAACTATGAGACCAAGGCTATTGATAGATTGGGACTACAAGACTAGGGCTATCTAGATTATTTGGGTTTAGTTCTATGCCCACGGACTAACCTTTCAAAATATCTGACTCGTGTTAAGTTATTGAAATATTTATCGTGATGTGATTGAGATGATGAATGTGGTTTTAGCATGAGACTGTGGGATCATAGCTAAGTTACTATTTAGTTCGAATAGTATGATGAATGTGGACATTGTGATAATATTGAGAAATTGATAAAAGAGTTTTACTTAATTTAATGTTGATTAAGTGATATTTATCTTTCATGATTAAGAAAATTATTCTTATATGCGTTATACTAAGCACACGTGGTTTAATGCTTACCCTTCTATAGCTGATCTTACAGCGACAAATGTTCCTAATGAACCTATAAGATAGAGTAGCTGATTTTGGTTTATTTTATTTTTTATGTATTTTATATTTTAGTATTGGACCTGGTTTGGGGCATATTGTATTATAACCCATTTGTGGTAAATTATAGATCTTTAAGTATTTAATTGATGAATACAATATTTTTATTCGCTTTCGCTCTGATTTATGTTAACATATGTGATTTATGGTTATTTGTGGGTTTAGTTGGCATGTCCTCGAGTTGTGGATTTCAAGGCAAAATAACTTGGCATCAGAGTCTAGATTTAAGAATACATAGGGACGATGGGAATTTATTTTTTTATGATTTTAGGGTTGTATGTTTGAAGTGTTATATGTGGCTTGATGATTGAGATGTTAAGAATTTGAACCTTATATACGTTATTCCTTATTTCTAGATCTATGGCACCTAGAGTTGCATTAGTTGCTAGGGGTAGGGGCTGCGGATGACCTAAAGTCATGGGGCTCAAGCCGGTTGTGGTTGTGACTGTGGCCGTGAGTTCAAGATGGTTTGGTCCAAGAGACTCCAATTAAGAATGTGCATCCAGAGTTAACCCGTGAGCAGAGGTCTAAAACAGGTGCTGGGTTATGTTTCTACAATTGATTTATCTGTTGAACAGTAGTCACCGTCTTTGCCTGTTGAGACCCCAATCGAGGGACATTCTTAGTTGGATAAAGTTTTTTGGGTTTTGTGATGGCAATAAGCATGGACACCTCAGTAGATAAATATCAGTCCACGTGTGATTTTATTGTACTGAAGATGGATAGTTTCGATGTGATACTCAGGATGGATTGGTTGGTAGCTACCGAGCGTTTATCGATTATCCTAAGGACTGTGTAACTTTGCACACTTCTGAGGGAAATGTGATAAAGTTTATAAAAGACGTTATAGTCCTTGAACCTTATCTTTTCTAAACATGTGAGGAAGAATGGAGTTTTATAGTTTGTTTGCCTGTTTGGCGGTAGAAGATAGGAAACAGCATGTGGTAGAGATGCCACAAGTAGATTGTGACTTTCTGAGGTGTTCCTAGAAGATTTGTCTGGTTTGCCACCAGAAAGAGAAGTAGAGTTTGTAATAGATTTGGCTCCAAGGATCGAACCGGTACTCGTTGCAGCTTATCAGTTGACACCTGTAGAGTTGGCCGATTTAAGACTCAAATTGACGATCTACAGTCTAAGGGGTTTATTCGACTTAGCACATCTCCATGAGATCTGACAGCTGTGTTTGCAAAGAAGAATGACGGCACACTCAGAATATATAATAATTATCAGAGATTGAACGGATTAACCATAAAAAAATTAGTATCTCTTATCGAGGATTAACAACCTATTTGATCAATTGAAAGGGTCAGTTTACTTTTGAAAGATTGACTTAAGGCTAAGCTATCACCAGCTGAGGGCACGAGTAGAGGATGTCTCTACGATGAAATTTAGGACACAATACGACCATTTGCAAGCTCCTAGTCATGTCATTCGAGTTTACAAATGCACCAACAATATTCATGGATCAGATAAATCAAGTGTTTAGTTAGTATTTGGATCAATTTGTGATCGTCTTTATTAGTTTTATGTTAATCTATTCTTGATCAAAACGGGAGCATGAGAGGCATATATGGATAGTGCTTTAGATCGACCATCAACTGTGTGTCAAGCTCAGTAAGTGAGAGTTCTGACCCTGAGGGGTGAAATTTCTCGGATATGTTGTTTCGAGTGAAGATATTTTGGTAAATACTTCAAAGATTGAAGCAGTTATGGAGTAGCTGAGACCAACAATCTGTATCTTCTTGGGGCTGGCAGGATACTACCAAAGGTTTGTATTAGATTTTTCACAGCTAGTTGGGCCGATGATAAGATTGACTCAGAAGGGGGTCAAATTTGTGTGGGACGAAGCTTGTGAACGTTCGTTCCAAGAGTTGAAAAAGAGATTGACAACAGTTTCACTGCTTGTGATCCCAAAAAGAGGATTGGGCTATGTAGGTATTGCGATGCGTCTAAGGAAAGGTATGGATGAGCAATGACAAAGGCATACCTGGTTGGATGACAAGATATGATGGAGAATAAAGATCTTCGCCGTCAATTCTTCTAGGCTGGAATAAAGAGGGATGTGGCTCAGTTTGTGAGCAAGTGTCTTCCTTACCAGTAAGTAAAAACAAAGCATCAGAGGCTAGCAAAGTTACTTTAAACACTGCCAATTTCAGGATGTAAAATGGGAGAATATCATAATGAACTTCATTACCAATTTACCTAAGTCGCCCATGAAGTATGACACTATTTGGGTACTGATAAATAGATTAAAAAAGTCGGCTCACTTCTTACCAATTTATTTGACAAGTTTCATAGACAGTTTGCTCAGTTGATATATCAGAGAGATTGAGAGGCTACGTGGAGCTCCAACTTCAATTATGTCAGATGGAGATGGAGATCCCCGTTTTACATCTCATTTCTAGTATAGTCCAACAAGCCATGGGTAGAAACTTAATGTTCAGTGCCACCTATCATCCTCAGATAGATAAACAATTTGAATGTACCATTCAGATCCATGTGTTTTGAACTTTCAGGGTGGCTAGGAAGCATATCTTCCATTGGTGAAGTTTGCATACAATAATAGTTACTAGTCTAGTATTAAGATGGGGCCTGATAAGGCATTGTATGGCTAACCATGTAGATCTACTATCTGTTGAGTAGAGGTGGATAAGACAGCTTTATTAAGGCTTGAGATAATCTGAGAGACAATAGATAAGATTAGAATTATCAGCCAGAGGCTCGAGACGATGTGTAATCAAGTGGGAGACCCTGTGTACCTGAAGGTTTTGCCAAAGAAAGGATAGTTCAGGTTCAACTGTAAGGCCAAATTATCACTGAGGTTCATCGGACCATTTGAGGTGTTAGCTCAGGTTGGCAAAGTGGCTCATCATTTGGTCTTTCCACCAAGGTTGTTTAGGATGCATGCGGTGTTCTATGTATCTATGTTGAGGAAATACATTATTGATCCGTCGCATGTTTTAGATTGGGGAGAGTTTAAGGTTGATTCAGATGTCTCCTATGAGGTAAAATTTGCAAAGATTATGGATTTTCTTGAGCAAGCTCTGCAAAGAAAGATGATACCATTGATACAGGTACTGTGCAAGCATCATAGGACAGAGGAGTTGACTCGGGAACACGAGTAGGATATAAGGCGTCATTATCCTAAGTAATCTTAGTGATCTTGTTATGTATTCTGGTTTTGCAATTTCCAAGGACAAAAATTTTTATAAGGAAATTTTTGAAAAATATTTTAAACTTATTTTACTATTTATTTCAAAATTCAATTTTATTTATTTTTATTTATGTTTTTATTTAATTTAATTTAGTATGTCATATTATGCATGCATGTATATATATATTTTTTAATGCTAGTTACATTCATTCATATAAGTATGTTCGGTGTGTATTATTGGTAGGAAATGGTGGTTGTAAATTTTAATTAGGTCGAGAAAAGGTGTTCTATTGGTCGAAGAGGGGGCAAGTTCTATTGGAAATGAGGAGAGGTGCATGCATTTTGGTTAGTTTGGGTAGTGAGGTTGACTTTCATTAGCTAAATGGGTAACATAATTTATGGATGAATTAATGGGATAGGCTTGCAAAGGAAGCCTCTAACAAGTTTATACAAGTCTTTTCCCATTACGCCTCCCAATCTCAACCCTAAAAACTCTGAGATATATATTTGGAGAGAGATATATATATATTTAGAGAGATTATATTCAAACCGCCAAAAATTTTGGTAGATAGTATGAAGAGGAAAAGAAAAAGGTTTCTTCTTATGTCTTTTCTAAAGTGTCCTTTTTGTTTTCATGAAGGTCGGAGTGAACTTTCATCGGAGCTCTCGTAAAAAGAAAGAATCAACTTGAGTTAGTAGTAACGCATTGCACATCGATCTTCTACATGCACAGTAAGGTAGGTGGGATTAGTATATAAGGTATTCTTTCTTAATTTTGTTTGCAGATCATATTATTTGGATAGGTATTAGAGTTGGTTATTTGAGTCATGTTATTACTATTTTGAATATGCATACTTATTCAAATATGTAGTTGAGTAGAAGAAATTGATCCATGAATATTGAGGGTTATCTTAACTGGTAAGACCTTGAATTTGCTCCCTAGTGATTATTAGTTCGAGTCTCCTCAAGGCCGTTGGAGGGTTTACCTAATCATTAACTTTAGGGCCTAGGAATTAGTTGAGATGCGTGCAACTTGACCCAGAAACCTTCGATTACAAAAAAGAAAAAGAAAAAGAAAAAGAAAAAATTTGATCCATGTATTGATTTTTTTTCATATAAAATTTAGGAAATTTCTACACTAGAACTAATATACTATTTTTTATATAAAAATCATACTTAGAAGTTGAATTAATTTTTCATATTTTTTCCCATGTAACCAAACATGTAAAGGAGTATCCAGTAAAACTTTTATAATTTTTTAAGTTAAAATGAATTTTATAAAAATTATAAAAGTGGATTGTTTGGTTTAAATTGTTGCACAAGAACTAGTCTAATTTTTTATGTAAAAGATATACGTAAAGGTTGAATTAATTTTTGAAAACTTTACAAATGATAGTAGACATGTTATAGAGTTTATGGTAAAATTTTTATAATTTTAGAGCAAAGATTAATTTTATGAAAATAGTGAAAGTTGACTCTTTGGTTTACATTGTTGTACTAACACCAATTTTTTTTTCTGGTATAAAAGTGTATATATAAGTTCAATTAATTTTTGAAATTTTTACGTGTTAGAATAGACATTAAATTTCATAACTTTTGGATTGAAAATAAATTTTATAAAAATTGTGGAATTCGGCTATTCTATTTGGTCCTAAATAGAAACACCAATTTAGTTTTCTTAAAATTTATATTAATTGGCTACGTGAATAAAATGTAAATTTTAGTTTTATGAAATTAGAATTAATTATAAGCATTTTAGGCTTTTGATTTCGCCACAAATATTTCATTTTCTATTTTACATGAATTATCAAATTTTATGTCCTAAATTCTTCCTTGTCAAAACATGCTTGATATTAAATATTATTTGTCAAGTTAGAGGTATATATTCTTGAATATGATTGCATGAGATTTAAATTGATAGACTTTGAAATTGAATAACATTTATGGGGGGACAACATGAAACTTAGGCCGGAATACATTTGCACTTAATAAAACTTATAAAGTAAAAGGATAAAAACAAATATTCCAATTTAGGAATTTATCCTGTGTGTAATATGATGTTAATTAAATGACTTGATTTTTTATATTTAGGGTCCTTTAGGTACTACTAATAATTGGTTTGAGAGCCCAAGGGTCAAAATACCAAAAACTTGCTCAAGGTAGTTTAGCATAATCCATAGGTAGAAACATACAAAGTATATATACGGCTTAATTAGTTTATATCTAGCCTATTAAGGTAAACTTTGATAGATTAAACTGTGGGACTAGGGCTATTGATAGACTAGGATTGATGAACTAGGACTATTAGGTGGTAGATTCAGACTGAAGAACGAAAGCTATCTATACACTTGGGACTTTGAGACCATTTGTAACCCACAACTGAGATCTGGGGATTTGATTTAATTTAATAGACTGGGATTGTGAGACCAGGTCTATCGATAGACTAGGACTACTGGACAAGGGTTATCTAGTTTATTAGGGTTTAGCCCTGTAGCCACAGATCAAGATTGTAAAGTACCTGACTCATATTAAGATATTGAAATATATATATATATATCGTGATGTGATTGAAATGATGAATGTGGTTTTAGGATAAGACTGCGAGATCATGACTAAGTAACTGTTAAGTTGGAACAATATGATGAATATGGAAATTGTAATATTATTTAGAAATTAATAAAAGAGTTTTATTTAATTTAAAGACGATTAAGTGCTATATATATTATATGATTAAGAAACTTATTCTCATATACTTTATAATGAGCAAACATGATTTAGTGCTCACCCCCCTATAACTGATCTTAAGGGACAAATATTTGTGATAGGCCTATGAGATAAAGTAGCTAATTTTGGTTTATTTTATATTTCATGTATTTTAGATTTTAGTATTGGGCTCGATTTGAGACATGTTGTCTTGTAGTCCATTTATGGTAGTTTACAGACCTTTGAATATTCAATTAATGAAGAGAGTATTATTTATTAACTTTCGCTCTAATTTGTGTTGCTATGTGTGATTGGTGGTTATTTATGAGTTTAGCCCCTATGTCCCCGAGTTATGGATTTCGAGACATGATAAAAAATAAGTATTAATTACAAGATTATAGATAATTATTGCTGATGTTGTTCCTTATGTTCTTAGGATGCAAATCAGTGAGATAATGATATGAAAGGGCCAAACATATATATATATATTTATAAGGAGGAAGCTAGGATTTTTTTAAGAGACTATATATATTTATGTATTTTTAGGTTAAATTTAGGCCTAGAAAAAGTATAATTAATATTATAAATTAGATAGTGAGTAAAATAATAATAATATATATACATAAACGAGCATTTACATCTCTACGAATTTCAAAAAGTTGACACAAAAAGTCAAAAAAAATCTACCTATTAGAAAAACTAAAATTGTCTGTTTTAACCGATTTCCACTATATATCTCTATATTTTTGCATTTTTTTTTTTGTTAGTTGCACTCCAAGCTCAAAAAAATTACCTAAATCATATTTTTAATAAGAAAAAAAAGGAGCTCCAAATGGCCCCTCTATATAAATTAGTAACTATACATAGATATAAATTGTCATTATTTTTTTATTGCTAATCTATTAAACTAAATATGAAAGTAAAAATTACATTATAAATAATTTACTAAAATTTTTATAAACCTTTTCTACACTAGTACTTTCAACTATTATGTGTTATATTAATATTTTAAATTTATATTATATATAAATTATTAATTATACATATATATATGTAAATTATTATTACTTTTTTGATAAATAATCTAATAAATTAAACATGGAAGAGAAACAAAAATATAATTTTATTTTCCTCTATTTTATTTCCATTAGTAGCAAACAATAACGGAAAAATCTTATTCTCAATTTCTTTTTCTTTTTCTTTTTTTCATGCATTTTGTTATGGTAAAACTATGAAGGTAATTTAATAACATTAAATTAGTAAAAAGTTACTTTTTAAATGAAAAATCTAATATAAGGGGTTTAATGAATGTAGTACAAATATTAAAGATTTAGATATATATTTATGAAACATGTGAGATTTAAATGTACAAAATCAAAATACAAGGATATAAATGAAATAAACCTTAAATAGTAATAATGATAACACAAACTAAACAAAAAGAAAAACAAAGCAACCCGAGAAGAGCCTAGCACCAACAAAAAAATAAATAATATAAAAATAAAACAAAACAAAAATTGGCCCCCCCTCTCTCCGCAAGATCGAGGAAATGATATGGAAGAACGCCAAGTTGTCAAAAGCTGACTGGTATACGAAGTGTCATGGCAGAATGAATGCTTTGCCTTGCGCCTTCCTCGTCAATTTCGCTGTCTTTCTGGTCTAATAATGTAATTTAAAATGCAAAATATCTTTACTTTGACTTTCGATTCTTTCTGATATTTTCGACTTTATTCTAAAATTCTCAACTTCTGTTGAATTAATTCATATTTGGTCCATACTAAACATGGAAAAAGCAACTATTTTTCTTCCCTTTTTTTTTTTTTTTGTGTGGCTTTTTAGGGAACAAATAAAAATGGCGGCACAGTGAAATTTATTTCTTTCCAATTTCTTCGTAAGGATAAATTAATAAAAATTAATTATCACTATTTATTAGTATTCAAATATAAATAAATTATTAATATAAGGATATGTTTGGAATTATAAAAATTAATATAAATTTATAAAAATTTATAACTTTATGATTCGAAGGAATAAAAAATTTTAATTTTATACAGATTTATAAGAATCTATTCAATTCTAAACACTAAAAATAAAACAAATAAAACCGAATTCGCAACTCACTAATTTCTTACCATTCTAAATTCACTAGCAAGAAGAATTTAGAATACACCAAGTCCATTATGGAGCACAATTTTCTTAAGATCTAATTCACTTCCCTTGTTAGTTTTTGCTAAGCGTTAAATGTATTTCATTAATATCAAATTTATCATCTTCACTAATTTTTTATTAGAAGAATTTGAAAATGATTAAGTTCAGAATTGAATGTCGTCTTCTTAATACCGAATCATCCTCCATGCATTTGCTTTTGGATTTTCGAATTTATTCGCTATCATTTGTTAATAGGCACTCGAATCTTTCTTTGACCCGACCCGATTAAACCAAACCAAATCAAATCAAACCAAACCAAACTAAGCCTTTTCCCACTAGGTGGGGTCGGCTATATGGATTTGACGATGCCAATCAAATCTGTT
>QLOD02167198.1:0-12403 GCA_003260245.2 Sideroxylon spinosum
CATTCATTATTAAAAGTTATCTCTGCCCATTCCATATCTATCAATAGTTGTAGGTCAGCCTCATACCACCATTGGCCATCAATTAATTGGTCAGGTGTTATATGCATCAAAGGTGGATAAACTAATGACAGGCGTAGTGAATAACCTTCCATAAAAAACCTCTCAGGCCACCAGTCACGGTTATACTCAGAGCTCTCAGAGTCATTATCCTCACTAGAGAGGTAAGGTGTTACTTCCTACTTACATTTGTGCCCAGTTAAGGTGTTAAAAATTGTTTTGCTGATTAAGATTTTTAAGGTTAAGATCATTCTTGATGTACCAGTTCTTTGCAAAGAATATAGAAATAAGGCTTAAGAGCACGAAATAATCAAAAGTGTCAACACAAGGTGATAAAGAAAAGCTGAAAAAAGCAAAAAAAAAAAAAAAACAAACAAAGATAATTCTAAATATGATACAATTACAAATTCATCTTAATTCCCTCCTACTCATAAGGTGGAGGATCTAAAAGATCCCATGTTTCGATCTCTGCTATGAAGTTCTCTAAATATTGTTTAAGACGATGGCCATTAACCTTGAAAGTAGTGTTGTTACGTGGGTTCTGAACCTCGCAAACACCATGTCTTGAGATAGAAAGGATGATAAAAGGACCATACCATCTAGATCGAATCTTTCTAGAGAAAAGATGTATCCTTGAATCATATATCAAAACCTTTTGACCTACATGAAAGAATTCCCTACGAATGTGTTTATCATGTAATCCTTTGGCAAATTTTGCATTCTTAAAAGCATCATTTCTTAATTCTTCTAATTCATTAAGTTGAAGTTTTCGAAGAACACTGGCATCATTTATACTCTCATTAAATTATCGGATGGCCCAATAGGCTCTATGTTCCATCTTTACGGGTAGGTGACAAGCCTTACCAAAAATAAGATGATAGGGAGACATACCTAAGATAGTTTTATAAGCTGTCCGATACACCCATAATGTATCAACTAGTCTTAAAGACCGATCTTTTTGAGTGGGATTAACAGTTTTTTCCAGAATTCCTTTAATCTCCCTATTTGCTAATTCAACTTGGCCACTGTTTTGTGGGTGATAGTAGTTCCCACTTTATGTGTCACACTATATTTACACATTAAGTTACCAACATGTTTATTACAAAAATTTTTACCTTTGTCACTGATGATTGCCCTTGGCATCCCAAAACGAGAAAAGATATGTTCTTTTAAAAACTTGACCACTACTCGGTGATCATTGGTGCGAGTGGCAATGGCTTCTACCCATTTAGACACATAATTTATGGCCACTAGAATGTACTCAAAACCAAAAGAATTAGTAAATGGACCCATAAAATCTATCCCCCAACAATCAAAAATTTCTAAAATGATCACAGGATTTTGGGGCATCTCATTACATTTAGATAAAGCGCCTAAACGTTGGCAACGATCACATCTTAAACAGTAATTATGCACATCTTTAAGCATTGAGGGCTAGTAAAATCCACATAGAAGGATTTTAGCAGTGGTTTTCTTTGAAGAGAAATGGCCTCCACAAGCCAATGTCTGACAAACTTAATGACACTATGAATCTCATTGTCGGGAATGCATCTCCTTATAATTTGATCTAGGCAATATTTATAGAGGTATGGTTCATCCCAAAAGAAATTTCTCACATTACGTAAAAACTTACCTCTATCAACTTTGGTCCAATGGGAAGGCATTTGTCCTGTCACTAAGAAGTTGGCAATATCTGAATACCAAGGAGATTGATCATGAAGAGTAGTGCTAACATGCATGAGGTACTCATCAAGGAATTGTTCATTAATTATCATGTCACTCGATTTAGACACATGTTGTGGCAATCTAGACAAATGATCAGCTACAACATTTTCCACTCCTTTCTTGTCCTTAATCTCCAAATCAAACTCTTGCAGGAGTAAGATCCATCTAATTAGATGGGGTTTGGTCTCTTTCTTAGAAAGAAGATATTTCAAGGCTGCATGATCTGTGAACACTGTGACATGAGACCCTACTAAATAAGAGATAAACTTGTCAAGGGCAAACATTACTGCCAGGAGCTCTTTTTTGGTAGTAGTATAATTCATTTGAGCTTCACTTAGAGTTTTACTAGCATAGTAAATGACATGGGGTTTCCCTTCTTTTTCGTTGCCCTAAACCTATTCCCACCGTAAAATCACTAGCGTCACACATAAGCTCAAATGGTAAAGACCAATCTGGGCTTTGAATAATAGGTGCGGTAGTTATCAAGTGTTTAAACCTACCAAATGCCCCTTGTCAAGATGTTGCCCATCCAAATGGGACATGATTGGACAATAATGAGCATAATGATCGGGCAATAGTACTAAAAGACTGGAAAAAATACCGATAAAAACTGGCATGACCAAGGAAAGATCGTACGTCTTTCATACATCGAGGATTAGGTAAATTTTGGATTGATTCAATTTTTGCTTTATCTACCTCTATCCTTCGAGATGAAACTATATGCCCTAAAACAATTCGCTTTTGTACCATGAAATGGTACTTTTCCCAATGTAACACCAAGTTGCTCTCCTCACAATGCACTAAAACCTTCTCAAGGTTGGATAAACACTCATCAAATGTGTGTCCATAAATAGAGAAATCATCCATAAAAACTTCCAAGAATTTCTCAACTATATCACTGAAAATGCTCATCATACACCTTTGAAAAGACGCAGGTGCATTACATAACCCAGAGGGTATGCGTCTATAAGCATAAGTGCCAAATGGGCATGTAAAAGTGGTCTTTTCTTGGTCCTCAAGTGCTACCTCAACCTGATCGTATCCCGAGTATCCATCCATAAAACAATAGTAAGCTTTTCCCACTACTCTCTTAAGAACTTGATCTAGAAAGGGGAGAGGAAAATGATCCTTTCGGGTTACATCATTTAAGTGCCTATAATCTATGCACATACGCCACCCGGTTTAGGTGCGTTAAGGCACTAACTCTCCTTTCTCATTCTCAACTACAGTAACACCGAACTTCTTAAGAACTACTTGAGTGGGATTCACCCATTTTGAATCAGATATGGGGTAGATAATACCCACATCAAGCAACTTAAGTACTTCCCCTTTTACAACTTCTTTCATATTGGGGTTTAGTCTTCGTTGCAGCTGCCTTACTGGTTTGGCTTCACCTTCAAGGTATATATGATGAGAACATACTAATGGGCTAATACCTCGAAGATCTGTAACAGTCCAACCTAAAGCCTTTCGGTGGGTACTCAAGATAGCTAATAACTTCTATTCCTAATCCTTTTCTAACTTTGAAGAGATAACTACCGGCAATGTCTTACCCTCTCCTAGGAACGCATACTTAAGTTCACTGGGCAATGAATTCCTAGAAGGACAAGAAGGACACTCAACTAAAGGTTTGGGTTTGATCAAGGATGGCTCTAAAGCTTCAAAAACTAGTGCCCAGCTATTAATTACCATAGCGTCTTCTCTATCACTTAAGATTTTCTCATTATCTATAAAATCTACTCCATCCAGAGCTTCACACTTCTCGCTTCTCACTAATGCTCTCTCTACTGGATCATCTAATAAAGTCTCTTCAAAATATTCTTCACTTAAAGCATAAATTACATCCACTTCCCTAATATTCTCAAAATTCCGCTATTGTTTTCCTACCCGAAAAATGTTCATTTCGATGGTCATATTTCCAAAGGATAGCTTCATAACTCCACTCCTACAATTAATCACAGCATTGGATGTGGCGAGGAATGGTCTACCTAAAATGACTGGAATGGAATGGGAAGGATTTTGAACAGGTTGGGTGTCTAACACAATGAAATCAACTGGAAAGTAGAATTTGTCCACTTGGACTAACACATCTTTCACTATCCCTTATGGCATCTTAACTAAACGATCAGCTAACTGCAGTGTTACTCTATTGGGTGTTAACTCACCTAAGCCTAGTTGTTAATAGACAGTGTAAGGCGATAAATTAACACTAGCGCCTAGGTTAAGAAGTGCTTTATCTATGATGTATCTCCAATTACACATGAAATGGTTGGACATCTAGGATCTTTGTACTTAGGAAGGGTATCCGTTGGAGTATGGCACTTACTTATTCAGTCAAAAAGGCTTTCTCCTTAACATTAAGTTTTCTTTTTACAGTGCACATATCCTTTAAGAATTTAGCATAAGAAGGATTCTGCTTGATAGCTTCAAGTAAAGGGATGTTGATTCTCACTTGTTTAAAAATTTCATAAATTTCTGAGTTCAACATCTCATTCTTGCCTTTTGCTAATCTTTAGGGAAAATGTGGTTTCGGAATGTGTTCAATAGTTTGATCTACGTGCCTATTCGATGTTTTTACCATATTTTTCTGTTTCTCTCTAGATTCTTTCTCATTTTCTTTCACCCCACTCTCTGTATTCTCACCCTCTCTCTCCTCCTCAACCTCTACTTCAATTGGTTCCTCAACATCCTCACTAACCTTTGATCCCATTTTAGCACTAGAGGTATTGGCTCTAGGGTCTATAGGTTTCTAAATGACTTTGCCACTTCTTCTTAAAGTGCTGACAGACTGCACCTGTTTATGTGGGGTGGCACCCGAGGTTGATGTTTCAGTAACATTTACTTGTTCTTTAGGGTTTGGGAAAGTATGAGCGGGTATTTTACCACTTTGGGTGGTGCTCATGGCTTGAGTTAATTTGAAAACTTGTCCTCGTATGTCATCTAAAGCTCGAGTCTCTTGGTTATTAATGTTCAACTGCTGAGGCATAAATTGATGAAGAGTGTCCACAAGGACCCCTTTTTGTATAGGTTGCATGACCACAAGATTGGGCTATTAGAATTGAGGTGGTGGTTGAAATAGTTGATTTTGATGATCATTCCTTCATGGAATACCAGGTGGGGGGGATAAAACTTGGAAGCTAAGTTTCCCCTTTGATAATGGACATTCCCACCTTGATGGTGAGAGGGATTTCCTTGGCCTCTATTTTGAAATGTTCAATTTGGGGAACCATTGACATAGGTCTGGCCATAAGCAACTTCCTTAAGTAAAGGGATTTCAGGGCAAGAATTAGTATTGTGCCCCACTTGATCATAGGCTATACAAGCCATATTCACCGCAACTACTTTCGCTTTACTCTTGAGTTCAAGAGAGTCTAGCTTATTCTGCAGAGTGGATAATCTAGCTCTCAAGTCATCACTCTCGCTTAATTCCAATTGGCCACTAGGTAAAGGGTTTCTATGTTCAGAAGAAGATGGGGGTCCAATTTCCCAATCATTTGAATCTTCAGCCACCATGTCAAAGAAATCCATGGCATCCTCCGCAGTCTTATCAAATAAAGTACCATTACACATGGTTGACAAAAGTTGTTTAAGACTGGGAGTCAAAGACTCGTGGAAGATATTCACAAGTCTCCAGGACTCAAAACCATGGTGAGGACAAGCCATTAAAAGTTCTTTAAATCTTTCCCAAGCACGACAGAAATTCTCATTAGGTTTATAAGAAAAGTTAGTTATCTGTCTCCTAAAATGCTAAGTCTTTTGGGTTGAAAAGCATTTTCTCAAAAACTCGGTTTGCATCTCACGCCAAGTTCTAATGGATCGAGGATGAAAGGAATTAAGCCAAAATTTGGCCTTGTCCTTAAGTGAAAATGGAAAGAGTTGGAGGCGCACTACCTCTTCATTGGCATTTTGGTCCATGCATGTGTTACTCAGTTCCTCAAATTCTCTCAGATGGTTGTATGGATTCTCAGAATCTAGATCATAAAATGCAGGAAGAAGTTGGATGATCCCAGGCCTAAGTGTGAAATTTCCCCTATTCAAAGGCAAGATGATACACAAAGGTGTGGCTTGCCTAGTTGGGTTCAGATGGTTTCTCATTGGAATAGGACCAGGATTATCTTCATTGTCCCCATGGATACTTACATCGTCCTCTACTCTAGCCATTGAATGAAAAGATGAGGAATTATCTAATGAAATGGTTGTGTAAGAGTTTGACTATGAAATTTGGTAGGATAGGTCTTCTAGTTCAGTATTTTCCACTAAGACTCTACATGACCTTAAAAGCATGCAATTCTAGATATCCCCAAAGTTAAATTTTTTATTTTTATTTTTATTTTTTAATTTTAGGTTTTAAATTTTTTTTTAACAAAATAAAACAAATCCAAACTTACCTAAAACTAAATTTTGGCTCCCTGGCAACGGCGCCAAAAACTTAACCAACCTTAAAATGTGTTCGGGTTTTTACCTCTCAAGTGCAAGAAGGTAGTCATAGTTTTAAACTCGGTGAGTCCGAGATCGAATTCACAGAGAGCCTATGTTATTTAATTTTTAGGTTACAAATGGACTTTGAGATTGAATGTAAAAGAGGTTTGGTGTTCAGTTTCACTAAGTCTTAGAATTCAACAGAAATAAAACAAATAAAAACAAGTAAATTTAAAACTAATGATTAAATTATCGTTATGAAATAACTTTAATAATTCATTTGAATTTCTATTTCTTTGTAATTCAGAATAAATTGGAAAATAATTTAATCTAGTTAAATTACTATGATAATCAGAATCGATTAATGAAATCAATAAAGAAAAAGTTCTTGATTCAACTTACAAATTAGGGTAGTTCACTACTTTACTTTGGAATGTTTACTTTCAAACTTGAAATTCTATTTTGCTCGAAAAGTATTAAGAACTTTTGAGTCAAAAACGAGCACTAGTGATTTCAAGCAAATATGGTTAAAGATTTTTGTTTTCGAAAGCTTTTTAGACAAACGAACTCAAAGTTTTACTCGAAACCTATTTATAATCTTGTTCAAAATTATGTAGAAAGTTAAAATCAAAAACCATACCAGTGATTTCAAACGACTGTGGTTAAGGATTTCTATTTTCGAATGTTTCCGAAATAAGGTAAAATAGATTTAAAAATGGTAGATCTCTACGCATGTGCTTTCGAAACCCATGCAAAAGATCTACGTAGATCCCAGAGTATTTTCATAAACTACCCATTCTTGATTCGTTGAATCAAGAACTAGGGTTTCTACGCTAACATTATTTTAAATGAAACGAAAGCAATAAAAGTATAAATCATCATTCGATCTATTAATTGAAATCTAAAAATCATATATTTAAATACTTGAACGAAAGAAACTTACATCGAAATCAATTCTGAAAAAGCGTAGGTAAGAAGAAGTGCAACAAAGAACAAGAACACATCATACGAATCCATAAAAGTCTCAAAAATAATCTAAAAACTCTCTTAAAATGTTCTCCTAAACAAAAATATGAAAAGAATTTTAATTGATAAAATGTTCAAAAGAATAGTGTGAATTGATGTTAAGCTCAACAATGATTGCGAGCAATCAATAAGGTCAAGGCAAAAGGCCATCAAACTATACAAACATGTCCTGGTTACCAAACAAATAAGTCCAGCATCAACAAAAGTGTAAATGTCCAAAGTTAAGGGTCAATTCAATCTAGAAGTCCAAAATAGCGTCTACTGATGCACCTGAAGATTGATATCAACTGGAATGACGAGATCAAGCGAGAAACACACAAGGAGATGCCCAAGATTCCAAGAAATGTCTGAGCCAGCCAAAAGGCCACTCTGCTAACTCAAGATGGCTTCTACTGACGAGAAGCCAGCTACTAGCAACCCAGAAAAAATTTAAGCACTCAGACGAAGTTGGAATTCCCTAAAATTACATAAGAATATCAAGGGTAAGTTCCCTAAGATAATGGCATAGCTAAACTTGGCCAAGTCAAAACTTAGGATGTCCATCTGTGGATTCATTTTTAAAATTTTTTAATTTTTTATAAAATCAAAAAAGTGTCCCAAAGTCTAGCAGATGGTATTTTTGGATTCTTCATATCCAGAAATGGTAAGAGGAGTCATCTTAGCAGTGCCTCTAGCGTTTAAGTCAAAGGATTGACTGACTCTGCCTCCGTTTCAGCCCATTTCGAAGCAGTAATTTTCAAATAGACCGAACTTGGTCCTAGAGAATCCAATTTGGTTTAATTCACTTCAATACATGCCTAAGAGGCCCTAAAAGTACCCGAACACTGTGCCAGAAGTCTTAGAATTGCCCGAACATTTGTGTTGAAACCTGAACCTTGTAAAACATGACCTAGGCTAGAGTTTCAAGCCAAATTAGCCTTCCTTTTGGCCTAGCCACCAAACACTTTGCAAAATAGGTGTTTGGCAAACTCTTTTGCTTGTTTTGAATTGTAAACTTGTTTGCCCAACTTGTTTTACGAACATCTTTGCCCGTGAAACTGTGCAAACTTGTTTGCTTGTCTTGTTAGGAAAAAATGACTGTAAAATATCCATGGCAAAGAGTGTTGCCTATTTTCTTAGGCAAACTTTTTTGCTCGATGAAACAATCAATCCTTTTTGCTTGCTGGAACGAACAAAACACTTGTTCGCTAAAAATTTCTATAAATAGGGGGCCTCTCCTTCTCATTTTCCTCATCTCATCCACCCTCCTCCTCTCATTCCACACTTGGAGCTCTTAAAGCAAGGCTAGATCTTCTCTCTATAGAAAAGGTCGTAGCGGTATAATTTTCCCTCTCTCGAAAATTTTACTTTTCAATTCAATGTATTTACATAATTAGAAAAAAATAGTTCTAATTGTGTAAATAAAATTTGAATAAAATAATTTTAATTGTCTAAATAGAATTCTTTGTCAATGGATGGTATCCAGATCATAATTCGAGTCGTGCCTAATGTATGATATTGACTAGATATACCCGAGACAATTTTGCAAAATTGAAGACATCATGAAAGTGACATGTCCACATCATACTACCATATCATATTATGCCATAATATTATTTTATCATGCTATACCATGTTATAATACCATTTATCATGCTATGCCATACTATATCATCATAATTGATAGAAACATAGACTAAAAGACACACTTTATGGTTTTTTTTATTTTTTAATGAGAATTTCTTTTGAGCAATGAAGGCCATTTACTGTATTTGTGCATGTGTCTAGCATTCACAAAGAGTTTGATCTGGTGTGTAGAGTACGGCTTACACACAGAAGACTAGATTATCGGTTCTTTTGGAATACAAGTTTATATTTCACAGATTCAGATGGAATTGGACACACCATCAGTAGAATTGTAGCACAGAATTTTAGTAGGTCTGTCTTGACTGCGATGAATGGTTTAATTCTAACTTTTTGTGCTAGTACACTTTGGGTGTATTGAAGTGGACCCACTTGAGTTAATTATTTTATATTGACTTTATAAAATAATTTAACCCTCATGATTATTATGATTACTTATGCTCTTAATCCAAAATCTATTCTTAGACACGTGTATGTGGTGATTGTTGCTTGGATTACACAAAGAGTGAGATTCTATAAGAGTCAATAAACTCAGTGGGTTGGGCAATAACATTATATATATGGTGAATATTAATAGTTGAAGGAATCCACGTCCTGATAATTTGGACTGATGATATCCCCTACAGGAAGCTTATAAGTTTTGACTGTATTAAATCTTGTAAGTGGATTTTGAATCCGATACATCAAATAAGTTAAGTGAAAAGATCTCAAGGATAATAAAAAGCCAATTAAATTAGATTGTGAATAATCAAAGCAACAATCACCATATACATGTGTCTAAGAATAGATTTTGGATTAAGAGCATAAGTAATCATAATAATCATGAGGGTTAAATTATTTTATAAAGTTAGTATAAAATAATTAACTCAACTGGGTCTAGTTCAATACACACAAAGTGTACTAGCATAAAAAAGTTAGAATTAAACCATTCCCCGTAGTCAAGACAGACGTACTAAAATTCTATGCTATAGTTCTACTGATGGTGTGTCCAATTCCATCAAAACTGTGAACGATAAACTTGTATTCCAAAAGAACCTATAATCTAGTCTTCTGTGTGTAAACCGTACTCTGCACACTAGATCAAATACTCTTTGTGAATACTAGACACACGCACAAATATAGTAAATGGCATTCATTGCTCAAAATAAATTCTCATTAAAATATATAAAAACATAACATAAAGTATGTCTTTTGGTCTATATCTCTATCAATCTCCCACTTAGACTCAAAGCCATGCATGTATACATCTAACTCCCATGCCCTCTACATGTCTATCAAAAACTTTAGAAGTCAAACTCTTTGTAAAAGGGTCTGCCAGGTTGTCCTCAAACGCAATCTTGGTCACCAGCACATCACCTCTTTGCACGATGTCTCATATGAGGTGATACTTATGCTCAATGTGTTTAACTTTCTTATGGGTCCTTGGTTCCTTCGAATTAACAATTGCCTCACTATTACCACAATAAAGTGTAATAGGCAATTGCACTGAAGGTACCATACTAAGATCCAAAAGAAAACTTCTAAGCCAAACAGGCTCTTTTGCAGCCTCAGATGCAGCTACATACTCAGCCTCCATGGTGGACTCAGTAACACAAGTTTTCTTCACACTCCTCCAATAATGGCTCCACCACCCAAGATAAACACATATCCCGAGTTTGATTTCCTAGATTCATTATCTGATTAGAAATCCGAATCTGTATATCCTAGAGGTAGAAGACTATCTGCATGGTAAACTAACATATAATCTCTAGTCCTTTTCAGGTCCTTAATTATATGTTTTACTACAGTCCAATGCTCTCGCCCAGGGTTAGACTAAAATCTGCTAACCATGCCTACGGTAAAATAAATATCAGGTCTAGTACATAGCATAGTATAAATTAAGCTTCCTATTGTAGAAGCATAAGGAACTGTCTTTATACTTTCTATCTCATCAGGTGCCTTAGGACACTGATCCTTAGACAGAGAAATTCCATACCTGAAAGGGAGAAACCCTTTCTTGGAATTATGCATACTAAACCAGGTGAGAATTTTATCGATATAAGTGGCTTGAGATAAGCATATCATCTTTTGCCTGCGATCTCACAAAAGATTGATCCCTAGGATGTGACTTGCTTCTCAAAAATTCTTCATATCAAACTATCCAGATAACCATACCTTGACCGAAGATAACATTCCCACATCATTTCCAATGAGTAATATGTCATCCATATATAGCACCAGGAACACCAACGTTTTTCCATCACGCTTCTTGTATACACAGGACTCGTTAGGACTTTGATCAAAACCATAAGATTTAATAGCTTGATCAAAATGAGTATTCCAAGATCTAGATGCCTGCTTAAGTCCATAAATGGACCTCTTAAGCTTACACACCAAGTGCTCCTGGCCTTCCACTATAAAACCATCTGGTTGCATCATGAAAATGCACTCGTCAAGATTTCCATTAAGGAAAGCTGTCTTGACATCCATTTGCCAAACTTCGTAATCGAAATGAGCTGCAATGGATAAGAGAATCCGGATAGACTTAAGCATAGCTACTGGTGAAAAGGTTTCCTCATAGTCGATCCCTTCTTTCTGAGTAAAACCTTTTGCTACTAGCCTTGCCTTGAAGGTTTCCACCTTCCCGTCTATTCCTCTCTTTTTCTTATAGATCCACTTGCATCCAATAGGTTTTACTCTTTCGGGTGGTTCTACAAGATCCCAGACTTGATTAGAGTACATACACTCTATCTTTGATTTCATAGCGTTTTACCAAAGAGTTGCATCTTTATCCTGAAGTGCTTCATTGTAGTTACTGGGTTCAGTATCCAGTTCATCAGAGATTCTGTCATATGACTCTCCAAGGAACATATACCGACCAGGTGGATATACAACCCTCCCACTACGATGAGGCACAACCTGTGAGTGTGTGCTAGTATTAATATGATTTGACTCTGATCCTTGTGTACCATCAACCTACACTGGTTCTGAAACCGGTGCATTGATGGTATCTTGTTGTACTAGTTCAGGGTTCGTCTGAGTCACTATACTTCTCCCACTACAAAAAGGTAATAGGAAGTTAGAGAACTCACTTTGTTGTGGTGTTTCTTCCTGTACTATTGGTATTAAAGGAGCCAGTCTAGTTTCACTGCCTCTTAACTCTTCTAGAGCAATTTTACTTTTGGGTTTGTGGTCCATAATATAGTCCTACTCCAAGAATCGGGCATTGGTGCTAACAATGAGCTTCTGATCCTTAAGACAATAAAATAAACTCCCTTTCATTCCCTTAGGATATCCAACAAAAAAGCATACATCTGTCCTTGATTCCAACTTATCTGGTTTCTCTTTCAGTACATGTGCTGGACAACCCTAAACCCGAACATGTCTTAGACTAGGTTTGCGCCCAGTCCACAGTTCTGTGGTGTCTTAGGTACTGATTTAGATGGTACCAAGTTAAGAATGTATGCAGCTGTCTCTAATGCATATCCCCAAAAAACAAATAGGTAAGTCTGAATAACTCATCATAGATCTAACCATTTCCATAAGAGTCCTATTCCTTCTTTCTGCCACACCA
>QLOD02167206.1:2303-12403 GCA_003260245.2 Sideroxylon spinosum
GAAAGAATGTATTAAGAAGATGGTGTTGGAGGATTATTACATCATTCGACGATACAGATTGTATAGGATGAGACTAAGTCGAGACCCAAGGGCATCATTATACCCTCGTCGTCCTTAAATTTTAGATCTGACGTAACTTTTACTGCATAACTCTATTTTCTTGTAATAATTTGTTTATGGTAAGCTTGTAATAAGATGAATGTTATGGAAAATTATTACATCATTTGGGGATGAAAATATGATAGCGGAAGACAACTTAAAGACTGGTGGTCGTCGTTATGGCCACGCGGTCACTAGAATCTCAAATCGGCAATAATGTTGGCTACGTAACTCTGTTTGCTTATTATATTATAATTCTGGAAAGCTTGTGATGAGACGAAGGCCCTAGAAGATGGTTACATCATTGGGTGATGTAGACAGCATAGTAGAAGACCACGTAGAGACCTAGGGTCATCAGTTTCCCCGCGTGGTTGATAAATCTTAAATCGGCCTTAACTTTTTCTACGTTACTCCATTTTCATATTATAATATGTTTCTAGAAAGATTGTTTTAAGACGATGGTGTTAGAGAATTATTTCATCGCTCAACGGTATAAATTGCATTACAGAAGATTAAGTGGAGACCCAAGGGCGTCGTTATGCCCTCGCAGTCTTTAAATTTTAAATCAGACGTAACTTTTGCTGCGTAACTTTGTTTTCTTGTTATAATATGTTTAGGGTAAGCTTGAAATAAGAGGAATGCTCTTGATAATTATTACATCATTTGGGGATGCAATTAGCATAGCGGAAGATTACTTGGAGACCTGTGGTCGTCGTCATGGCCGGGCGGTCGTTGGAATCTTAAATTGGCCATAATTTTTGCTACGTAACTCCGTTTGCTTATTATGATATTTTTTTGGAAAGCTTGTAATGAGACAGAGACCCTAGAAAATTGTTATGTCATTGGGTGATGTAGACAGCTTAGTAGAAGACTACATGGAGACCTAGGGCCATCATTATCCACGCGCGGTTGTTAAATCTTAAATCGGCCATAACTTTTACTACGTGACTCTGTTTTCTAATTATAACGTATTTTTAGAAAGCCTGTAATAGGATGAAGCTCTTGAAGAACTACTACATCGTTCGATGATAGAGATACTATAGCGTAAAACTAAGTGGAGACCTAGGGGCATCATTATGCCCGCACAGTCATTAAATTTTAAATCGGACGTAACTTTTGCTACGGAACTCCGTTTTCTTTTTATAATATGTTTATGGAAAGCTTGTAATATGGTGAATGCCCTGGAAAATTATTACATAATTGGGGATGTTAAAAGTATAGAGGAAGACTGCATGGAGACCTGGGGTCCTCATTATGGCCGCACGGCCGTTAAAATCCTAAATCGGCCATACTTTTTGCTACGTAACTCCGTTTGCTTACTAGATTATGTTTCTGAAAAGCTTGTAATAAGATAAAGGCCCTAGAAAATTGTTACTCATTGGGTGATGTAGACAGCATAGCAGAAGACTACATGGAGACCTAGGGTCATCATTTTCTCCGTACGGTCTTTAAATCTTAAATCAGCCTTAACGTTTTCTATGTTACTCCGTTTTCATATTATAATATGTTTCTGGAAAGACAGTATTGAGATGATGGTGTTGGAGAATTACCACATCGTTTGATGATACAGATTACATAGCATAAGACAAAGTGGAGACCTAAGGGCGTTGTTATGCCCTCACGGTCGTTAAATTTTAGATCTGACGTAACTTTTGCTGCGTAACTCCGTTTTCATGTAATAATATGTTTACAGTAAGCTTGTAATAAGACAAATGCTATGGAAAATTATTACATAATTTGGGGATGCGAACAGCATAGCGGAAGGCTACTTAGAGACCGGTGGTCGTTGTTAGGGCCACGCGGTCGTTAGAATCTTAAATCGGCCATAATTTTTGCTACGTAACTCCGTTTGCTTATTATAGTATGTTTCTCGAAAGCTTGTGATGAGACGAAGGCCCTAGAAGATGGTTACATCATTGGGTGATGTAGACTGCATAGTAGAAGACCACATGGAGACCTAGGGTCATCATTTTCCTCTCGCGGTCGATAAATCTTAAATCGGCCTTAACTTTTTCTACGTTACTCCGTTTTCTTATTATAATATGGTTCTGAAAAGACTGTTTTAAGATGATGTTGTAGGAAAATTATTACGTCGTTCGACGCTACAGATCGTATAGCATAAGACTAAGTGCAGACCTAAGGGCGTCGTTATGCCCTCGCGGTCGTTAAATTTTAAATCAGACGTAACTTTTGCTGCGTAACTTTGTTTTCTTGTTATAATATGTTTAGGTTAAGCTTGTAATAAGACGAATGCTCTTGATAATTATTACCTTATTTGGGGATGCAATTAGCCTAGCGGAAGACTACTTGGAGACCTGTGGTCGTCGTCATGGCCGCACGGTCGCTAAAAATCTTAAATCGGCTACAATTTTTGCTACGTTACTCCATTTGCTTATCTTATTATGTTTCTAGAAACCTGTGATAATACAAAGGCCCTAGAAAATTGTTACATCATTCGATGATGTAAACGGCATAGTAGAAGACCACATGAAGATGTAGGGTGATCATTATCCTTGCATGGTCGTTAAATTTTAAAGCGGCCATAAAGTTTGCTACGTAACTTTGTTTTCTTGTTATAATATATTTCTGGAAAGCTTGTAATGAGACGAAGGTCATGGAGAAGTATTACATTGTTTGACGATACAAATAGCATAGCGTAAGACTAAGTGGGGACTCAAGGGCGTCGTTATGCCCTCGCGGTCGTTTAATTTTAAATTAGACGTAACTTTTGATTGTAACTCTGTTTTCTTGTCATAATATGTTTACAGCAAGCTTCTAATAAGATGAATGCTCTTGAAAACTATTACATCATTTGGGGATACAAACAGTATAGCAGAAGACAACTTGGAGACCTGTGGTCGTCGTCATGGCCGTGCGGTTGTTAGATTCTTAAATCGGCCATAATTTTTGCTACGTAACTCCGTTTGCTTATTATAATATTTTTCTGGAAAGCTTGTAATGAGACAAAGGTCCAAGAAAATTGTTCTATCATTGGGTGATGTAGACAGAATAGGGAAGACTACATGGAGATCTAGGGGCATCGTTATCTCTGCACGATCGTTAAATTTCAAATCGGAGGTAACTTTTGTATGGAACTCCATTTTTTTATAATAATATGTTTATTGAAAGCTTGTAATATGACGAATGTCCTAGAAAATTATTACACAATTGGGGATGTAAAAAGTATGGAGGAAAACTTCTTGGAGACTTGGGATCGTCGTTATGGCCGCGCGGTCGTTAAAATCTTAAATCGGTGATACTTTTTGCTACGTAACTCCATTTTCTTGCTAGATTATGTTATTGAAAAGCTTGTAATGAGATGAAGGCCATAACAAAATTGTTACATCATTGGATGATGTAGACAGCATAGCAGAAGACTACCTGGAGACCTAGGGTCATCATTATCCTGGCGCAGTCTTTAAATTTTAAATCGGCCTTAACTTTTGCTACGAAACTCCGTTTTCTCATTATAATATGTTTTTGGAAAGCTTGTAATAAGACGAAGGTCCTGGATAATTATTACATCGTTCGACGATACAGATAGCATAGCGTAAGACTAAGTGGAGACCGAAGGGCATCATTATGCCCTCGCGGTCGTTAAATTTTAGATCAGACGTAACTTTTGCTGCGTAACTATGTTTTCTTGTTATAATATGTTTAGGTTAAGCTTGTAATAAGACGAATGCTCTTGATAATTATTACCTTATTTGGGGATGCAATTAGCCTAGCGGAAGACTACTTGGAGACCTGTGGTCGTCGTCATGGCCGCGCGGTCGCTAAAAATCTTAAATCGGCTACAATTTTTGCTATGTAACTCCATTTTCTTATCTTATTATGTTTCTGGAAACCTGTGATGATACGAAGGCCCTAGAAAATTTTTACATCATTGGGTGATGTAGACCGCATAGCAGAAGACTACATGGAGACCTAGGGTCGGCCTTAACTTTTTCTACATTGCTCCGTTTTCATACTATAATTTGGTTCTGGAAAGACTGTATTGAGAAAATGGTGCTGGAGAATTATTCCATCATTTGATGACACAAATTGTATAAGATAAGACTAAGTGGAGACCCAAGGGCGTCATTATGCCCTCGTAGTCGTTAAAATTATTACATCATTTGGGGATGCAAACAGCATAGCGGAAGACGACTTGAAGACCTGTGGTCGTCGTCATGGCCTCGCGGCCTTTAAAAAAATCTTAAATCGGCCATAATTTTTGGTATGTAACTCCATTTGCTTATTTTAAAATGTTTTTAGAAAGCCTGTGATGAGACAAAGGCCCTCGAAAATTGTTACATCATTCGGTGTCGTAGACAGCATAGCAGAAGACTACATGGATACCTAGGGTCATCATTTTCCTCGCGCGGTCTTTAAATCTTAAATCGGCCTTAACTTTTTCTATGTTACTCCATTTTCATATTATAATATGTTTCTGGAAAGACTGTATTGAGACGATGGTGTTGGAGAATTATCACATCGTTCGATGATACAAATTGTATAGGATAAGACTAAGTGGAGACCCAAGGGCGTCGTTATGCCCTCGCGGTCGTTAAATTTTAGATCTGACATAACTTTTGCTGTGTAACTCCATTTTCTTGTAATAATATGTTTACGGTAGACTTGTAATAAGATGAATGCTATGGAAAATTGTTACATCAATCGGGGATGCAAACAGCAAAGCGGAAGACTACTTAGAGACCGGTCGTCATCATTATGGCCACGCGGTCGTTAGAACCATAAATTAGCTATAATGTTTGCTACATAACTCCGTTTGCTTATTACGGCATGTTTTGGAGAGCTTATGATGAGAAGAAGGCTCTAGAAGATGGTTACATCATTAGGTGATGTCAACAGCAAAGTAGAAGACCACATGGAGACCTAAGGTCATCATTTTCCCCGTGCGGTCGATAAATCTTAAATCGGCCTTAACTTTTTCTACGTTACTCCATTTTCATATTATAATATGTTTTTGGAAAGATTGTTTTAAGACGATGGTGTTGGAAAATTATTACATCGTTCGACGATACAAATTGTATAGCATAAGACTAAGTGGAGACCTGAGGGCGTCGTTATGCCCTCGCAGTCGTTAAATTTTAAATCAGACGTAACTTTTGCTGCGTTACTTTGTTTTCTTGTTATAAGATGAATGGTCTTGAAAATTATTACATCATTTGGGGATTCAATTGGCATAGTGGAATAGAGACCTGTGGTCGTCGTCATGGCCGCGCGGTCGTTGGAATCTTAAATCGGCCATAATTTTTGGTATGTAACTCCGTTTGCTTATATAATATTTTTATGGAAAGCTTGTAATGAGACAAAGGCCCTGGAAAATTTCTATCTCATTGGGTGATGTAGATAGCTTAGTAGAAGACTACATGGAGACCTAGGGTCATCATTATCCCCGCGCAGTCTTTATATCTTAAATCGGCCATAACTTTTGCTAAGTGACTCCGTTTTCTAATTATAACGTATTTTTAGAAAGCCTGTAATAGGACGAATCTCTTGAAGAAATACTACATCGTTCGACGATAGAGATTCTATAGCGTTAACACTAAGTGGAGACCTAGGAGCATCGTTATGCCCGTACGGTCGTTAAATTTTAAATCTGACGTAACTTTTGCTGCGGAACTTCGTTTTCTTTTTATAATATGTTTATGGAAAGCTTATAATATGATGAATGCCCCGGAAAATTATTACACAATTGGGGATGTTAAAAGTATAGAGGAAGACTGCTTGGAGACCTGGGGTCGTCATTATGGCCGCTTGGTCGTTAAAATCCTAAATCGGGCATACTTTTTGCTACGTAACTCCGTTTGCTTACTAGAATATGTTTCTAAAAAGCTTGTAATAAGATAAAGGCCCTAGAAAATTGTTACATCATTGGGTGATGTAGACAGTGCAGCAGAAGACTACATGGAGACCTAGGGTCATCATTTTCTCCGCGCGGTCTTTAAATCTTAAACCGGCCTTAACTTTTTCTACGTTACTCCATTTACATATTATAATATGCTTCTGGAAAGACTGTATTGGTATGATGGTGTTGGAGAATTATTACGTCGTTCGATGATACAGATTGTATAGGATAAGACTAAGTGGAGACCCAAGGGCGTCGTTATGCCCTCGCGGTCGTTAAATTTTAAATCAGACGTAACTTTTGTTATGTAACTTTGTTTTCTTGTTGTAATATGTTTACGGTAAGCTTGTAATAAGACGAATGCTATGGAAAATTATTACATCATTTGGGGATGCAAACAACATAGCGGAAGACTACTTGGAGACCTGTGGTCATCATCATGGCCGCGCGGTCAGTAAAAATCTTAAATCGACCATAATTTTTTCTGCGTAACTCCATTTGCTTATTTTAATATGTTTCTGGAACGCATGTGATGAGACAAAAGGCCTCGAGAATTATTACATCATTGGGTGATGTAGACAGCATAGCAGAAGACTACATGGAGACCTAGGCTTTCTAATTATAAAATGTTTATGGAAAGCGTGTAGTATGATGAATGCCCTGGAAAATTATTACATCATTGGGGATGTAAAAAGTAAAGAGGAAGACTACTTGGAGACCTGCGGTCGTCGTTATGGCCGCGCGGTCGTTAAAATGTTAAATCGGCATACTTTTTGCTACGTAACTCCGTTTGCTTACTAGAATATGTTTTTGAAAAGCTTGTAATAAGATGAAGGCCCTACAAAATTTTTACATCATTGGGTGATGTAGACAGCATAGCAGAAGACTACTTGGAGACCTAGGGTCATCATTATCCTCGCGCGGTCGTTAATTCTTAAATCGGCCATAACTTTTGCTATGTAACTCTGTTTCCTTATTATAATATGTTTCTGGAAAGATTGTAATGAGGTAATGGTCCTAGATAATTATTACATCGTTTGACAAAACAGATGGCATAGCGCAAGACTAAGTGAGGACCCAAAGGCGTCCTTACGCCCTCGCAGTCGTTAAATTTTAAATCAGACGTAACTTTTGATGCGTAACACTGTTTTCTTGTTATAATATGTTTAGGGTAAGCTTGTAATAAGATGAATGCTCTTGAAAATTATTACAACATTTCGGGATGCCAATAGCATAGCGGAAAGACTACTTGGAGACCTGTGGTCGTCGTCGTGGTCGCGCGGTCATAAATTCTTATATCAGCCATAACTTTTGCTACATTACTCCGTTTTGTAATTATAATATGTTTCTAGAAAGCCCAAAATAGGACGAATTTCGTGAAGAACTACTACATCGTTTGATGATATAAATAGTATAGTGTTAGACTAAGTGGGTAGCCCGGGGTATCGTTATGCCTGTGCGGTCTTCAAATTTTAAATCGAACCTAACTTTTGCTGCGTAACTCCGTTTTCTTATTAAAATATGTTTATAGAACGCTTGTAATATGATGAATGCCCTGGAAAATTATTACACAATTTGGGATGTAAAAAGTATAGAGGAAGACTTCTCGGAGACCTGGGCTCGTCGTTATGGCCGCGCGGTCGTTAAAATCTTAAATCGGCCATACCTTTTGCTACGTAACTCCGTTGGCTTACTAGAATATGTGTCTGAAAAGCTTGTAATGAGATGAAGCCCTAGAAAATTGTTACATCATTCAGTGATGTAAATAGCATAGAAGAAGACTACATGGAGACCTCGGGTCATCCTTATCCTCGCGCGGTTGTTATATCTTAAAACGGCCATAACTTTTGCCACGCAACTCCGTTTTCTTATTATAATATCTTTCTAGAAAGCTTGTAATGAGGCGAAGGTCCTGGATAATAATTACATTGTTTGACAATACGGGTAGCATAGCATAAGACTAAATGGAGACAAAAGGGCGTTGTTATGCCCTCGTGATCGTTAAATTTTAAATCAGACGTAACTTTTGCTACGTAACTTTGTTTTCTTGTTATAATATGTTTACGGTAAGCTTGTACTAAGACGAAAGCTCTTGAAAATTATGACATCATTTGGGGATGCAATTAGCATAGCGGAAGACTACTTGGAGACCTGTGATCGTTGTCATGGCCGTGCGGTCATTAAAAATCTTAAATTGGTCATAATTTTTGCTACGCAACTCCGTTTGCTTATTTTAATTTGTTTCTGGAAACCTGTGATGAGACGAAGGCCCTAGAAAATTGTTACATCATTGGGTGATGTAAACAGCAAAGCAGAAGTCTACACGGAGACCTAGGGTGATCATTCTCCCTGCGCGGTCGTTAAATTTTAAAACGGACATAAATTTTTCTACAAAACTCCATTTTCTTATTATAATATGTTTCTAGAAAGCTTGTAGTGAGACGAAGGTTCTGGAGACATATTACATCGTTTGACGATACAGATAGCATAGCGTAAGACTAAGCGGAGACCCAAGGTGTCGTTATGCCCTCGTGGTCATTAAATTTTGAATCAGACGTAACTTTTACTGCGTAACTCCATTTTCTTGTTATAATATGTCTACGGTATGCTTGTAATAAGATGAATGCTCTTGAAAATTATTACATCATTTGGGGGTGCAAACAGTATAGCGGAAGACTACTTGGAGACCAGTGGTTGTCGTCATGGCTGCGCAGTCATTGGAATCCTAAATCGGCCATAATTTTTGCTACGTAACTCTGTTTATTTATTATAATATTTTTTTGGAAAGCTTGTAATGAGGCAAAGGCCCAAGAAAATTGTTATGTCATTGGGTGATGTAGACAGCTGAGTAGAAGACTACGTGGAGACCTCTGGTCATCATTATCCCCGCGCGGTCGTTAAATTTTTAAATCGGCCAAAACTTTTGTTACGTAGCTCCATTTTCTAAATATAACCTATTTCTAGAGAGCCTGTAATACGACGAAGCTCTAGAAGAATGACTACATCGTTCGAAGATAGAGATAGTATAGCGTAAGACTAAGTGCAGACCTAGGGGCATCGTTACGCCCGTGAGGTTGTTAAATTTTGAATCGAATGTAAATTTTGCTACGGAACTCCATTTTCTAATTATAATATTTTTATGGAAAGCTTGTAATATGATGAATGCCCTGGAAAATTATTACATCATTGGGGATGTAAAAAGTAAAGAGGAAGACTACTTGGAGACCTGCGGTCGTCGTTATGGCCGCGCGGTCGTTAAAACGTTAAATCAGCCAACCTTTATGCTACGTAACTCCATTTGCTTACTAGAATATGTTTCTAAAAAGCTTGTAATGAGATGAAGGCCCCACAAAATTGTTACATCATTGGGTGGTGTAGACAGCATAGCAGAAGACTACTTGGAGACCTAGGGTCATCATTATCCTTGCGCGGTCGTTAATTCTTAAATTAGCCATAACTTTTGCTATGCAACTCCGTTTTCTTATTATAATATATTTCTGAAAAGATTGTAATGAGGCGAAGGTCCTGGATAATTATTACATCGTTTGGCTGTACAGGTAGCATAGCGTAAGACTAAGTGAGGACCCAAAGGCGTCGTTATGCCCTCGCGGTCGTTAAATTTTAAATCAAACGTAACTTTTGATGCTTAACTCTGTTTTCTTGTTGTAATATGTTTACAGTAAGCTTGTAATAAGACAAATGCTCTTGAAAATTATTACATCATTTGGGGATGCCAACAGCATAGCGAAAAGACTACTTGCATACCTACGGTCATCGTTATGGCCGCGCGGTCATTAATTCTTATATCTGCCATAACTTTTTCTACGTAACTCCATTTTGAAATTATAATATGTTTCTAGAAAGCCTATAATAGGGTGAATCTCTTGAAGAACTACTACATCGTTTGATGATATCGATAGTATAGTGTAAGACTAAGCAGGCCGCCCGAGGCATCGTTATGCCCGTGCGGTCTATAAATTTTAAATCAGACCTAACTTTTGCTGCGTAACTTCGTTTTCTTATTACAATATGTTTATGGAATGCTTGTAATACGATGAATGCCCTGGAAAATTATTACACAATTGGGGATGTAAAAAGTATAGAGGAAGACTTCTTGGAGACCTGGGGTCGTCATTATGGCCGCGCG
>QLOD02167214.1:0-16404 GCA_003260245.2 Sideroxylon spinosum
CATGGTACAAAAGGGAATTGTTTTGGGGCATATAGTATCATCTTGAGGGATAGAGGTAGATAAAGCAAAAATTGAATTGATCTAAAACCTACCTAATCCTCGATGTGTGAAAGACATTCTTGGTCATGCTGGTTTTTATCGACGATTTATTCAGTCTTTTAGTGCTGTTGCCCGACCATTATGCTCATTATTATTCAATGATGTTCCATTTGAATGGACGGCGTCATGTCAAGAGGCATTTGATAGGCTTGAACACTTGCTAACTACCGCACCTATTATTCAAAACCCAAATTGGTCTTTACCATTGGAGCTTATGCATGACGCTAGTGATTTTGTAGTGGGAGTCATTTTAGGGCAACGAAATGAGGGGAAACACTATATCATTTACTATTCTAGTAAAAATCTAAATGAAGCTCAAATGAATTATACTACCACTGAAAAAGAGCTCCTAGCAGTAGTGTTTGCCCTTGATAAGTTTAGGTCTTATTTAGTAGGGTCTCATGTCATAGTGTTCACAGACCATGCAGCCTTGAAATATCTTTTTTCTAAGAAAGAGACCAAACCCCGTCTAATTAGATGAATCCTACTCCTTCAAGAGTTTGATTTGGAGATTAAGGATAAGAAAGGAGTGGAAAATGTGGTAGCTGACCATTTGTCTAGATTACCACAGATGTGTTTGAATCTAGTGACCTGATAATTAATGACCATTTCTCCGATGAGTACCTCATGCATGTTAGCACTACCCCTCATGATCAATATCCTTGGTGTTTCAAATATTGCCAACTTCTTAGTAACAGGATAAATACCTTCCCATTGGACAAAAGTTGATAGAGGCAAGTTTTTACATAATGTAAGAAATTTCTTTTGGGATGAACCATACCTCTATAAGTATTGTCCAGATCAAATTATAAGGAAATGCATCTCGAAAATGAGATTCACAGTGTCAATTGAATTTTGTCATACGTTGGCTTATAGAGGCCATTTCTCTTCAAAGAAAACTACTGCTAAAATCGTGCAAAGTGTAGTTATTGGCCCTCTATGTTTAAAGACGTGCACAATTATTGTTTGAGATGTGATCATTGCCAACGTTTAGGAGCTTTATCTAACTGTAATGAGATGCCCCAAAATCCTGTGATCATTTTAGAAATTTGTGATTGTTGGGGGATAGATTTTATGGGTCCATTTACTAATTCATTTGGTTTTGAGAACATTTTAATGGCCGGAGATTATTTGTCTAAATGGGTAGAAGCCATTGCCACTCGCACCAATGACCACCGAGTTATCGTCAAGTTTTTAAAAGAACATATCTTTTCTCATTTTGGGATGCCAAGAGCAATCATTAGTAATAAAGGTAAACATTTTTTCAATAAACATGTTGGTATCTTAATGCGTAAATACGATGTGATACATAAAGTGGGAGCTGCATATCACCCACAAAATAGTGGCCAAAGAGAATTAGCAAATAGAGAGATTAAGGGAATCCTTGAAAAGACTGTCAATCCCACTCAAAAAGATTGGTCTTCAAGACTAGTTGATACGTTGTGGACATACCAGACAGCTTATAAAACTATCTTGGGTATGTCTCTCTATCGTCTTGTTTTTGGTAAGGCTTGTCATTTACCCGTTAGATGGAACATAGAGCTTATTGGGCCATCCAGCAATTTAATGATACTATAGATGTTGCGGTGTTCTTCGAAAGCTTCAACTTAATGAATTAGAAGAATTATGAAACGATGCTTTTGAGAATGTGAAATTTGCCAAGGCTAAGATAAAGGACTTGCATGATAAAACATTCGTAGGAATTCCTTTCATGTAGGCCAAAAGGTTTTGATTTATGATTCAAGGATACATCTTTTCCCGAGAAAGCTTCGATCTAGATGGTATGGTCCTTTTTTCATTCTTTCTGTCTCAGGACATTGTGTGTGTGAGGTTCGTAACCCACGCAACAACACTACTTTCAATGTAAATGGCCATTGTTTCAAACTATATTTAGAGAATTTTGTAGCGTACGAGTAGGATTGAATTAGGATGTATTTGTAATTGTATCATAATTAGAATTAGTAAAATTATTTTTCTCTTCTTAGTTTTAGGAATTTTTTTATTTGAAATCTAGTCATCTTTTTGGTTAATTAAAATAGCATAATAAGTAATGGAGGATATTAGTGTCCTAGCTTCAAAGGAATAGTAGGGAAGACCAAACGGTCTAGACCTCCTTACAAAATTGTCTGGACCACAGTAGGCTGGTTAACCGAAAGTGGAGAAGGACCATTCTGTGGTTCTGACTATCCATTGATGGTCCGGACCCTGCACTTCGGGTATAAGCTCAATTCGGCCCCTTTTAACTTCAACTTATCTACTTCCAAAACTGAATCCTCTCAATTCTCTCTACAACCTTGAAGATTTCCTCAAGAATAGGAGTTCCCAAAGGTTTATTGAGTGATTTTTGGCCTCCATCTTCTTGCTTAAGCTACAAAAGGTATGTTTTCTTCTTTTGTTGAAGGCTTAGGTTATTGTTTACACTTTTCCCTTTGAACCCAAGCTTCAAAGCTTCAAGGGTTCTAGATATTCTAGTCTAATAGAGTTCTATTTGGAGTTTTTTTCAATGTTTGGAGGAATATAATTGTTTTGAATGATATTATTCATAGCCTTTCACTCTCCACACCATAGGTACCATTCGGGTCCAAGGTTCAAAGAACCCTAAATTTGTGACTTTAGTTTGATTTAGTTCTAAACACCTTTTCTTGAGTCAAATTGAAGTTTTATGTTAAAGGGCTCATTTATGGTGGATGTTGTAAGGCCACCTAAATTTTCTTGCACATTCACCTAGTTTCAATATATATTTTCTAATAGAATGGGCCACTAAATTTGTGTGGACATAGGGATTGTATAGTGATTAATTGAATATTATTCTGTATTTTTGTAGTCTCGATGGCCCCAAGAATTAAAAAGCCTGCAAATAGACAACTAGGGACCAATTCCTTTGACAGAGATAGATTTTGGAAGAAGGAAGCTTAGTAACAGTATGATGATATATGGGGACAAAAATTAGTGGCTATTGAACATTTTTGGCGGATTAACCAGTTTAAGCATGAAAAGTTCATACGGAAACAAAACTTTAAGGGGCGGCAGTGGCTTAATGTAGCACAATTTCATGCCTACTACATTGTCGATCTAGTAAAGGAATTCTTGCCAATTTTAGATTGGGATCTATAATAAAAAAAAGGGGCCAAGAACGTCTTGTTAGTTGGGTCAGAGGGGTTAAGATTACATTAACTCCTGATGATTTTGCTCAAGTACTCCAATTACCTAGAGTTGAAAATCGAGAATTTACTTACCCATCTGAAGAGACTCCACCATTCCCCAATATAGCCTCAGAAATTTTATTAGAAAGACAGGAATGGATAGGAGAATATAGGAAGACAGTGTTAGTGCTGTAAGACAAATATTGGGCATTACACATGTTTTCTTGCACAAACCTGTTACCTCAAAATAGGAACTTTGATTGCACCCCTACTTGAGCATGACTGATTTATGCTATTGGGATGGGGCTAACTATTGATTTGCTCTCATATCTTTGGCACCACGTGGCATACACCTAATGAGCACCCTGGAGCTCTAGCTGCCTTACCTTTTGGTGGATCACTCACAGAAATATTCAAAAAGAAGGGAGCACGCATCACTGATGACTTACCCATAGCCTCGGGTTTACACCCGTTCACTATCACTTCTTATGTCAAAACTCACAGTTTAATCTCTAAAAAGAAGAGGAAGATAGATGAACCTAAGGATTAGGCTGAACCATCTTAACCACCAGAGAAGCCAGTAGAGGATGAAGAAGAAGTCACCAATGAAGACTTAGCTAATCAAATTGGGGCCCTTGCTGAATGTATTAGCATTATGGAACAGAATCAGGAGGCTGACCACCAGCTCCTGCAATGCATCCATCAGAGCGAGCAGACTCAAAGACACCTATTACAGAGCATCTTAGACTACATCAGAGAGTCTCATCCACCTCCACCTTCTCAGTGATTAGTTCTTATCTTTCTGAGAGTTTAGGTCTGAGATGTATTGTTCATGTATTGATCCTAAAACTCCCTTTTTCTTGTCACTTTAACTATTTGAGATGAATATGTATTTATTTGTGACTTTTCAATTTTTTATTCTGTTTAAATTTGTTTGGCTTTATTATTTATGCTTATTTCAGTTTTACCTTTTTAACCTTTCAGTATTTCATTATTACCTAGTGTTGACATTTTTAATTATTTGCGTTCTTAAGCCTTATATCTATATTCTTTGTAAAGAACAGGGACATCAGGATTGATCTTAACCTTTAAAAGCTTAATCAGCAAAACATTATTAACACCTTAACTAGGCACAAACGTAAGTGGGAAGCAACACCCTACCTATCTAGTGGGATAGTGACTTTGAGAGTTTAGAGAATAACTGTGACTAGTGGCCCGAGAGGTATTTTGTGGAAGGTTATTCGCTACCCTTGTCATTAGTTTATCCACTATTGATGGATATAACACCTGACCAATTAATTAACAACCAATGGTGGAATGAGGTTGACCTTCAACTACTGATAGATAAGGAATGGGCAGAGATAACTGTTAATAATAAATGGTCTGATGCACCTTCTTATGCCACGGACACAGACATGAGTATAGAGTCTAAAATGAGTTCCTTATCTGATTATAATGGTATGCCACCTTTAGAAGATATCTATGACATAGAAAGTTTTGACATTATATATAAGGAGGGTGTTGATGTTCCCATTGAGTTGTAGCAAGATGTGGCCTTTGGTAATGCCTTGCACAATTTGATTGAATCTCATCATATCTTTGAAGAAAACACGAGGTAATCCTTTTCTTTTACTTTTATGTGCTGCCTATTTTATTATGTTATCACATTTAGTGTATTAATCTCTTCAATCTAAGTTGGGGGGGAATAAATTAGTTAATATGTTAGGAGGTTTGAATAATGAGTGCATGCATAGTTTAAATTGTGCTATGTTCTTATTTATGACTTTATCTCATACTCATGATCCTCATCATGCTCACTTTGCACACTACAGACCATATATGCATTACGGTTCTCTCATCGAGGACAATGTAAATTCTAAGTTGGGGGATAGTAGGGTTTACATGATGATCTTTCGTACCAAAATTGCAAAAATTTAAAATTTTTGGAGTATTTTGAAATTGAATACGCAAATTTAGGACATTTATACCTACATGTCAACCCTTTTGGTGTAGTTGATTGTGGAATTGAGTGAGACAGTGACGAGTGAATCTTGCTCAAGCATTAATAAGAAACTTAGTTCAAATTGAATGTGTCATGACCTTGTGCACTTTTTGACTATCATGGAAAAGAGTTTATATGCTTAGGAGTAGATTTTGTTTAACATTGGGTAATTGAGCATTCTTAGACTAGGTGGAGACTTATACCTCTTTTTAGTGAGCTTTTGAGCCTATCAATTTCTTTTCTTGAGGGGTTGCACATAATCACAACTCTTTTACTCTTCACTTTGGTTTTCAATGCACTAATTGCATCGCATACACTTGAATGAGCTTCACTTAGCACAGTATGAGTTTTTGTAAGCTTAGAAAATGATGCTAGGTCTTATTTGCTATTTTGGGCCTTTTTGTCCTTTCTTGAATATTAATTATCCTAGGAACCAACTTGAAGCCTTTTAATAAAGTGTGTTATATATCTTTTCTTGGTTTCCACCTCATATATTATCCCTTAAGCCCATTCAAACACTTTAAGCCCTACCCTCACATGTCGTGGGTGCATCTTTTGAAATATTTGTGATTGTCCCATGGGTAGTATTTAGTGTGAATAAACTTCTTGTTGGAGTCTTTGATAAGGTTGGAAAGAATATGGGTAGTTTAGGACTTTTATGCACTTCAACATCTTTATCCCAAGACATTTACTTTGATTTCCATATCTTTCATTGTTAACCACTACCCCTGGCCAAGTGACAACCAAAATAAAGACCAAGTGGATTCTAAGCAAGCAAATCTTATATTGTACATGTTGTGGTCTTATGTAGGTTGTGTGATTTAATCTCTTGCACATGCATTGGAACATTTGTATGAGCTATCCACTTTGAAATTCGATTCAGTTCACTTGCTTATTTGTGGGATTGTGTGTAACTAGACAACATCATATGCTAATAGGTATTTGTTAAACCCTGATGAGTGAACTTCTTTCTATGAGTGGTGCCCTATGAGTGTTTGAAGTCAAAACTTAGCTCTATTTATGCTCTTGCAACCTTGTTGAATAAATGAAGCAATTTTGCACACATGCTCTTCCAAATTCAATAGTCCATGTATTTATGCTTAGCACTTGGAAATTAAACATGATATTTGGGTTTTCTGACTTGTTAGGCATAAGCGTTATTCATTTTTGATCTTGATCACTTTTTAACACTTTGAGACTATATCATAGAATTTTTTAGGTAGATTAAATGCAAACCCTCACGAGACCTTACTCGTCCACTGGAGGAACCGAGGCGTTTAAAGGGCTTGCTACACTTGCTAAGTGCAGCCGTGTTTATAACGAAAAGAGAAATAGGTTAGTAGTTGCATTTCATTATAAAGAGCATTGTTAGGGACTAGCAATGTTTAAGTTGGGGGATGTGATTACACTTGAAAAGTGTAATTACTAATTCTATATTTTGATAATTTTAATGCATTTACATGTTTAAATCCAAGGTTTTAATGTTAATGTGTAATTTATAAGTTTTATTTTTTTAAATATAGGGAAAAGGATGAAAACATTGAAGTTTTCCACATTTGAGATGACTTAGAGGATGAAAGGGAAGCTGTGGTCCAAGCCTCACCAAGGATGGTCCGAACCAACCCAAAGACCCGGACTGAAAAAGAAAGAAATCGAGAGCAATGACCATTCTATAGTCCAGACCACTTCCCAGATGGTCCGGACCACCAAGAGCAATCACCATTCCGTGGTTTGGACCACTCCCTAGACGGTCCGAACCACCGAGACTCGATGGGCATACGGTTTAATTGAATTTTAGGGTTTTTGATGAACCCCTTATAGATACTTCTGGACGGCCGACTCCAAGAAGATCTTTCTTTTCTTTTTCATATTGCTTTAGAGAATTTGTTTTAGAGAGTTTTTAGATTATTTTAGAGTGTTTTTATGGATTCGTACGACGTGTTCTTGTTCTTCGCAGCATTTCTTTTATCTTACGCTTTTTCAGAGTTTATTTCCATGTAAGCTACTTTCATTTAATCATTTTAATATATGATTTTTAGATTTCAATTGATAGATCAGATGATGATTTATGTGTTTGTTGCTTTTTGTTTCAATTAAAATAATGTCAGCGTACAAACCCTAGTTCTTAATTCAACGAATCAAGAATGGGTAGTTCATGAAAATACTCTGTGATATTCCACATGGGGTTTGAAAGCACATGCGTAGGGACCTACTATTTTAAATCTATTTTAACTCGTTTCAAAAACATTCAAAAATGGAAATCTTTAATCACATTAGTTTGAAATCACTGGTATGGGTTTTTGATTATAACTATATACATATTTTTGGACAGGATTGTAAATAGGTCAAGTAAAACTCTGAATTTGTTTGTTTGAAAAGATTTCAAAAACAAAAATCTTTAACCTTATTCATTTGAAAGCATTGGTATTGGTTTTTAATTCAAATATTCTTAATAATTCTTAAACAAAATAGAATTTCAAGTTTGAAAGTAAATATCTCAAAGTAAAGTAGTGAACTACTCGGACTTGCAAGTTGAATCGAGAACGTCTTCTTTATTGATTTCATTATTCAATTCAGATTATTACAGTAATTAATTTGATTAAATTATTTTCAATTTATTTTGAAATAAAAAGAAAAAAATAGAAATATAATTGAATTGTTAAAGTTAATTTAATTATTAGTTTTAATTTTATTCATTTTTATTTGCTTTATTTCTATTAAATCCTAAGATTTAGTTTCTATTGAATATCAAACTTCTTTTACATTAAATCCTAAATTCCCTTTGCAACCTAAAAACTAAATAATATAGGTTCCCTGTGAATACGACCTCGGATTCACCGAGTTTAAAACTACGACTACACTTTTGCACTTGAGAGAAAGAACCCAAACACATTTTAGCATTGGTCACCAAGCACTATGTTATAGCCGTTTCCAATTTGGATGCATAAATCTTATAAAAATACATGAAATGGTAAAAATATCACCCTAGTTGGAGTCCCCAGCACCAAGTTGTTATGGTTTTTAATTTGGATGCGTGGATCTTGAGAAAATACACCAAATGGCAAAAAAAATCACTCTAATCAGACATCCTAGCGCCAAATTATAACTATTTTTAATATGGATGCGAACATCTTGCACCAATACATGAAATGCTGGTGAATATCACTGTAATCGGACAATAGAGCATCAACTTATCGACGTGTAAATCATGAAAAATTTCATAAAATGAGAAAAATATTTCACTAATCGGATAATTGAGCACCAATTTATAACCATTTTAATCTAGATGCGTAACTCTGGTAAAAATTCACAAAATGACAAACAATATAACTCTAATCGGACACTTGAGCTCTATGTTATAACCGTTTTTAATTTGGATACGTAAATCTCCTAAAAATGCACGAAATGAAAAAATTATCACCCTATTTGACGTCCCAAGCACCAGGATGTAGAGTTTTTTTAATTTGGATGCGTAGACCACAAAACAATACACTAAATGACCAAAAAAATATCACTCTAATCAGAATCCGGGCGGTAAGTTATAGCTATTTTTAAACCGGATGCGAAAATCTCATACTAATACATGAACTGACAAAAAATATCACTCTTATTGAACAACAGAGAATCAACTTATCACCTTTTTATGATCTTGCATAAATCATGAAAAATTTCACGAAATGATAAAAATATCTCATTAATCGGACAACCGAGCATCAAGTTATAGCGGTTTTTAGGTTGGACACGTAAATCTCTTAAATATACATGAAATGATTCAAAAAAATATCTTTAATCAGATATCCATTCGCTAAGTAATAGCCGTTTTAATTTGGATGCATTAATCTCGTAAAATTATAGGATCTATAAATCACAAAAAAAACATGACATACAGAAAAACATCACGCTAATCGGACATTCAAGACCAAGTTATAACCATTTTTAATTTGGATGCGTAACTCTAGTTAAAATTCATGAAACGAAAAACAATATAACTCTAATCGAACACCCGAGCCCTAAGTTATAGCTTTTTTTAGTTTAGATGCGTAATGTCCCAAAAATACATGAAATGGTAAAAATATCACCCTAGTCAGTGTCCTGAGCACCAATTTGGAGTAGTTTTTAATCTGGATACGTAGATCTCAAAAAAATATATGAAATGACAAAAAACATCTCCCTAATCGGACATCCGAGCACCAAGTTATAACCATTTTCAAATTAGACACAATAAAGTCGTCCTGATACCCGAAACGATGAAAAATATCAATCTAATCAAACAACAGAGTGTTAACTTATCACCTTTTTTTTATTTTTGGTGTGTCAGTCATGTAAAAATTCACAAAATAACACAAGTATCGCACTAATCGGACAACCAAACACCAAGTTATATCCGTTTTTAATTTTGACATGTAAATCTTGTAACAATACACAAATCGATAACAAATATAGCTTTAATCAGAGACTGAATGCTAAGTAATAGCCGTTTTCTAATTTGGAGGCGTAAATCTCATAAAATAACACGAAATGAGATAACATATCACTCTAACCGTACAACCAAGTGTCTTGTTAAAGTCGTTTTTATTTTTGATGCGAAAATCATGCAAAAAATACGAAATGATGAAATATCCCTTTACCTAGATACAAGAGCCCCAAGTTACAGCCGTTTTTAATTCGGATGCGTAAATCCTAGAAATTATAGGAATCGATGAAAACATCACCCTAATTAGACAAACGAACACCAACTTATAGTGGTTTTGAATTTGGATCCACAAATCACGTAAAAATACATGACATAACAAACACTATCACTCTAAGTGAACATCCAAGCACCAAGTTATAGACGCTTTTAATTTGGAAATGAAAATATAAAAACCATACATGACCTGACAAAAAATATCACTCCATTCAAACAACAGAGCATCAACTTGTCGCCATTTGTTCTACTATCGATGGGTAAATCATACGAAAATTCACCAAAGGATAACTCTAATGGGACATCTGAGCGCCAAGTTATAACCGTTTTTAATTTGGATGCAAAAATCTCGTACAAATATACAAAATGACGAAAATTATCACTCCAATCAAACGATAGAGCATCAACATATCACCATTTTTTTGATCGATGCATAAATCATATAAAAATTCACAAAATGAAATAAGATTCACACTAATCGGACAACCAAGCACCACGTTGTAGCCATAGCCAATTTTAATTTGGCACGTAAATCTTGTAAGAATACACTAAATGACTAAAAGTATAGGTTTAATCAGAGATCCGAGTACCAAACAATAGCCATTTTTTAATTCGGATGCGTAAATCTCATAAATTACACAAAATGAGAAAACATATCACTCTAACCGTACAGCCAAGTGCCAAGTTATAATCATATTGAATATGGAAGCATAAATAGGGTAAAAATAAAAAAAAACGATGAGAAATATCTCCCCAATTGAACGCCCAAGTGGCAAGTTATTTCCATTTTTATTTTGGATACGTAAATCTCATAAAAGTACACGAAATGACAAAAATATCACTCTAATCGGAGTCCCGAGCACCAAGTTATAGCAGTTTTGTTTTTGGATATGTAGACCTTAAAAAAATGCACGAAATGACAAAAAATATCACTCTATAAAAAGTCATAACCGCATTTAATTTGGATGCTCAAATATCATATCAATACCTGAAATGACAAATTATATCACTCTAATCGGACAACAGAGCGTCAACTTTTTACCATTTTTACTGTCGATGCGTAAGTCATGTAAAAATTCAAAAAATGATCACTCTAATCAGAAATCCCTGCACTAAGCTATAATCGTTTTTAATTTGGATACAAAAATCTCATAGCAATACACAAAATGATGAAAACATATCACTATAATCGCATGAAAAAGCATCACGTTATCACTGTTTTTACAGTTGATGCATAAATCATGTAAAAATTCATAAAATGATAAAATTATCACATAAATCAGACAACAAAGCACCAAGTTGTAGCCATTTTTAATATGGACACATAAATCTCTAAAAAATACATGAAATGACTAAATATATAGCTTTAATTAGAGATCCGAGTGCTAAGTAATAGCCGTTTTTAATTTGGAAGCATAAATCCCGTAAAATTACAAGACATGAGAAAATATATCGCTCTAACCGTACAACCAAGTGTCTTGTTATATCCGTTTTTATTTTGGATACAAAAATCACATAAAAAATAAAAAATGATGAAATATCCCTCTACCTAGATACCTGAGCCCCAAGTTAAAGCCATTTTTAATTTGGATGCGTAAATCCTGGCAGATTATGGGAAACGATGAAAGCATCACCCTAATTTGATAATTGAGCACCAACTTATAGTGATTTTGAATTTGGATCCACAAATCACATAAAAATACATGACACGACAAAAAATATCACTCTAAGCAGACATCCAAGAACCAAGTTATAGACGTTTTTAATTTGGAAATGAGAATATCATAACAATACATGAACTGACAAAAAATATCACTCCAATCGGACAACAGAGCGTCAACTTATCGCCATTTGTTCGACTATCGATGGGTAAATCATGTGAAAATTCATCAAAGGATCACTTTAATTGGACATCCGGGTGCCAAGTTATAACCGTTTTCAATTTGGATGCAAAAATCTCATACGAATATACAAAATGACGAATATTATCACTCCAATCGAAAGACAAAGCATCAACTTATCACCATTTTTGTGATCGATGCTTAAATCATATAGAAATTCACAAAATGAAATAACATTCACACTAATTGGATAACTAAGCACCAAGTTGTAGCCATAGCCAATTTTAATTTGGCACGTAAATCTTGTAAGAATACACTAAATGACTAAAAGTACAGGTTTAATCAGAGATCCAAGTGCTAAGCAATAGCCATTTTTTAATTTGGAGGCGTAAATCACATAAAATTACACAAAATGAGAAAACATGTCACTCTAACCGTACAAACAAGCGCCAAGTTATAATCGTATTGAATATGGAAGCATAAATCGGGTAAAAATAAAAATAAATGATGAGAAATATCTCTCCAATTGAATGCCCAAGTGGCAAGTTATTTCCATTTTTAGTTTGGATACGTAAATCTCATAAAATACATGAAATGACAACAAAATCACTCTGATCGGAGTCTCGAGCACCAAGTTATAGCAGTTTTTTATTTGGATATGTGGACCATAAAAAATGCATGATATGACAAAAAATATCACTCTATAAAAAGTCATAACCGCATTTAATTTGGATGCTAAAATATCATATCAATGCATGAAATGAAAAAAAATATCACTCTAATCGGAAGACAAAGTGTCAACTTTTCACCATTCTTACTGTCGATGCATAAGTCATGTAAAAATACACAAAGTGATCACTGTAATCAGACATCCCTGCACTAAGTTATAACCGTTTTGAATTTGGATACAAAAATCTCGTACCAATACACAAAATAACGAAACAATATCACTATAATCGCACGACAAAGCGTCACCTTATCACCGTTTCTACGGTTGATGCATAAATCAAGTGAAAATTCATAAAATGAAAAAATTATCACACTAATCGGACAACCAAGCACCAAGTTATAGCCATTATTAATATGGACACTTAAATCTCTAAAAAATACATGAAATGATTATTTATAGCTTTAATTAGAGATCCCAGTGCTAAGTAATAGCCGTTTTTAATTTGGAAGCATAAATCTCGTAAAATTACAAGAAATGAGAAAGCATATTGCTCTAACCGTTCAACCAAGTGTCTTGCTACAGCCGTTTTTGCTTTCGATGCGAAAATCAGGTAAAAAATTTGAAATGATGAAATCTCACTTTACCTTGATACATGTGCCCCAAGTTATAGCCGTTTTTAATTTGGGTGCGTAAATCCTGGTAGATTATGGAAAACGATGAAAACATCACCCTAATTTCATAGTCGAGCACAAACTTATGGTGGTTTTAAATTTGTATCCACAAATCACGTAAAAATAAACAAGTGACAAGCAATAGCACTCTAAGAGGACATCCAAGCACCAAGTTATAGACGTTTTTAATTTGGAAATGAGAATATTATAACAATACACAAACTGACAAAAAATATGATTCCATTGGGACAACAGAGTGTCAACTTATCGCCATTTGTTCTACTATCGATGGGTAAATCATGTGAAAATTCACCAAAGGATCACTCTAATCAGACATCCGAGCGCCAAGTTATAACCGTTTTTAATTTGGATGCGAAAATCTCGTACGAATATATGAAATGATGAAAATTCTCACTCCAATCGAACGACAGAGCATCAACTTATCACCAGTTTTATGATCGATGCATAAATCATATAAAAATTCACAAAATGCAATAAGATTCACACTAATCGGATAACCAAGCACCAAGTTGTAGCCATAACCATTTTTGCTTTGGCACGTAAATCTTACAAGAATACACTAAATAACTAAAAGTATAGGTTTAATCAGAGATCAGAGTGCCAAGCAATAGCCATTTTTTAATTTGGATGCTTAAATCTCATAAAATTACAAAAAATGAGATAACATGTCACTCTAACCGTACAACCAAGTGCTAAGTTATAATAACATTGAATATGGAAACATAAATTGGGTAAAAATAAAAAGAAACGATGAGAAATATCTCCCCAATTGAACGCCCAAATGGCAAGTTATTTCCATTTTTAGTTTGGATACGTAAGTCTCATAAAAGTACACGAAATGACAAAAATATCACTCTAATCGGAGTCCCGAGCACCAAGTTATAGCAGTTTTGTTTTTGGATATGTAGACCTTAAAAAAATGCACGAAATGATAAAAAATATCACTCTATAAAAAGTCATAACCGCATTTAATTTGGATGCTCAAATATCATATCAATACATGAAATGACAAAAAATATCACTCTAATCGGATAACAGAGCGTCAACTTTTCACCATTTTTACTGTCGATGTGTAAGTCGTGTAAAAATTCAAAAAATGATCACTCTAATCAGACATCCCTGCGCTAAGTTAGAGCCGTTTTTAATTAGGATACAAAAATCTCGTACCAATACACAAAATGATGAAAAAATATCACTATAATCGCACGAAAAAGCATCACGTTACCATTGTTTTTATGGTTGATGCATAAATCATGTAAAAATTCATAAAATGATGAAATTATCACACTAATCGGACAACGAAGCACCAAGTTATAGTCATTTTTAATATCGACACGTAAATCTCTAAAACATACATGAAATGATTAAATATATAGCTTTAATTAAAGATCCGAGTGCTAAGTGATAGTCGTTTTTAATTTAGAAGCATAAATCTCGTAAAATTACAAGAAATGAGAAAACGTATCGCTCTAATCGTACAACCAAGTGTCTTGTTATATCCATTTTTATTTTTGATGCGAAAATCACGTAAAAAATACGAAATGATGAAATATTCCTCTACCTAGATACCTGAGCCCCAAGTTAAAGCCGTTTTTAATTTGGATGCGTAAATCCTGGCAAATTAAGGGAAACGATGAAAACATCACCCTAATTTGATAATCGAGCACCAACTTATAGTGGTTTTTAATTTGGATCCACAAATCACGTAAAAATACATGACCCGATAAACAATATCGCTCTAAGCGAACATCCAAGCACCAAGTTATAAACGTTTTTAATTTGGAAATGAGAATATTATAACAATACACGAACTGACAAAAAATATCACTCCAATTGGACAACAGAGCGTCAACTTATCGCCATTTGTTCGACTATCAATGGGTAAATCATGTGAAAATTCATCAAAGGATCACTCTAATCGGACATCTGAGCGCCAAGTTCTAATCGTTTTTAATTTGGATGTGCAAATATCGTATGGATATACGAAATGATGAAAATTATCCCTCTAATCGAACGAAAGAGTATCAACTTAACACCATTTTTGTGATCGATGCATAAATCATATAAAAATTTACAAAATGAAATAAGATTCACACTAATCGGATAACCAAGCACCAAGTTGTAGCCATAACCAATTTTGATTTGGCACGTAAATCTTGTAAGAATACACTAAATGACTAAAAGTATAGGTTTAATCAGATATCAGAATGCCAAGCAATAGCCATTTTTTAATTTGGATGCGTAAATCTCATAAAATTGCACAAAATGAGAAAACATGTCACTCTAACCATAAAACCAAGCGCCAACTTATAATCATATTGAATATGGAAGCATAAATTGGGTAAAAATAAAAAGAAAGGATGAGAAATATCTATCCAATTGAATGCTCAAGCGACAAGTTATTTCCATTCTTAGTTTGGATACGTAAATCTCATAAAAATAAACGAAATGACAAAAATATCACTCTAATCGGAGTCCTGAGCGCCAAGTTATAGCAATTGTTTTTTTGTATATGTAGACCTTAAAAAAATACACGAAATGACAAAAAATATCACTCTATAAAAAGTCATAACCGCATTTAATTTTGATGCTGAAATATCATATCAATACATGAAATGACAAAAAATATCACTCTAATCGGACAACAGAGCATCAACTTTTCACCATTTTTACTGTCGATGCGTAAATCATGTAAAATTTCACAAAATGATCACGCTAATCAGACATCCCTACGCTAAGTTATAACCGTATTTAATTTGGATACAAAAATTTTGTACCAATGCACAAAAGGACAAAAAAATATCACTATAATCACATAACAAAGCGTCACCTTATCACTGTTTTTACTGTTTATGCATAAATCATGTGAAAATTCATAAAACAAAAAAATTATCACACTAATCGGACAACCAAGCACCAAGTTATAGTCATTTTTAATAAGGACACATAAATCTCTTAAAAATACATGAAACGATTAAATATATAGCTTTAATTAGAGATCCGAGTGCTAAGTAATAGCCGTTTTTAATTTGGAAGCATAAACCTCGTAAAATTACAAGAAATGAGAAAACATATTGCTCTAACCATGCAACCAAGTGTCTTGTTATAGCAGTTTTTATTTTTGATGCAAAAATCACGTAAAAACTACGAAATGATGAAACATCCCTTTACCTAGATACCTGAGCCCCAAGTTATAGCCGTTTTTAACTCGGATGCGTAAATCCTGGCATATTATGGAAAACGATGAAAACATCACCCTAATTAGATAAT